>JAAEAF010006441.1:0-78661 GCA_011037195.1 Triatoma infestans | reverse complement strand
GAACATTATTTCCGGCTAGTGTTTCTAAAGTTCTAACAATATATTTTTATTTAACTGAATATTGAAAAATAAATACTAAAAGTAATGATTTTTTTCGTCTAGAATGACTCTCTTAGAAATTAAACATTAATTAATTAATGACCATGCCTTTTGTAAAAGAAGAAAATTCATCTGCAATACATTTTACTAATATACTTCTAATTCTTGGTAACGTGTTTTTTTTTGTCTTTATAAATGGAAATTATTATGATCATTCACTTTCTACAATATATTTACTTTCATTCAAGGCTGATGCTGCCGTTTTAAATATGAAAAAATAGGATTATGTATCTATAAAATACATGTAGTACATAAATATATATTTATTTTTGTATTAGATGTAAACAAATCTATTTAGAACTTTTAATACAGTACACTCAATGGTCACTACTTCTTTTTGAAAAACTTGCAGTAAGTTTTATTTGAAGTGGCATCTTTTTGGCAATATGCTTAGTATTTTGTGTGAAGACTAAATTGAAATGATCATTTCGTTTCTTCACTTTAAAATATCGATAATTACTTCTTTTTATTTTTCATTTATCTCGTATGAGTCCAGAAATAGAACTCCAAGTTATCTTAAAAGATTTTACTAGTTACTGGACATAAAGTTCCTAGTTTTGTTGATTAATGCACTATATGAGAAGTGTTTATAAAAAATTCAATTTTAACTTATGTACATACCTATAATTCAATTTTTAACTTTTATTGCTATTAACTTCTCTTAACATACCAAATGTTCAATTTGATTTGAAAATAGAATTGCGCCAATATATCTATACTAGTAGCGCCAAATTTTAAAACCTTAGAATAAGGTTATAAGATTATTTTTTTGGCACGTGAAACGTTATTAGACCCCTCTCAAAGAGTGTTTGGACATTAATAAGTTATCTTAATTCTATTTTCACACAGGATTCCTAGTTGTCAGTTAGACTTCTGCTGTTATTTACAAAGTATAAGTTATAACATAATGCCTCAGGGAATTAAGAAAAGCAAAAATCCACCTTTGCCTGGTATCAATAAGAAGAAAAATAAAGTGCATACAGTGGCCAGGAAAAGTAAGTTTTAAATAAAATAATTTCGCCATACTAATTAATGGCTAGCTAAAAATCGCTCATTTTAAAAATTGTCTCATAAAACTAATTAAAGAACTTTGAGTAGTTAATAAAACTTATGTAATTCACAAGTGCTTTATTTGTTATTGAAATTAACAAGCTATGTATTTGGCAATGAGTGGCTAAGTTAAGTATACTTCAAGGCCTTCCTGCTCTATTTATTTAATCTAAATAAAAATAAACGAGGCTTTTACTGCAGATTGTAGAAATTTTGTTAATTTAGGTAATTTTAGATCAAATCTCTCACTTTAACGCTGCCTGAAACACATGGCTAATTTTTTACCCGTAATACTTGACCTGTAAAGTTCTCAAAATTTCTTTTCAAATTAAGATAGAGTTCTTAACATATGCCTATGAGTAAGAAGTTTTATGGATTAAAAATCATATCATTTTATGATAATCAGTAGAGAATAAATAAATTAATTAATTCATTTTGCCTGTTTATTTTTAGATCGTCCTATTGCACCCAAGAAAGTTAAACATGTTGAGGCACAACAGTTGAAAAAAATAATCACAAAAAATGTTAATAAATGTATGGAAGAACAAATTAGATCACTTGCTAATGATAGCCAAAAAGTTCATCTTTCAAAGAAAAAAGATAAGGCTGGGCCATTCGATCCAAATAAAATGCCACCCAAGGAGATTTCATGATTTCTGAATAATCTTAAAAATTAAATCACTTATTTGTTATTCCAGAGAATGATTTATTGGTAAATGTTTTTGTTTTTCTAATTATAAATTATGAAATCAATTCGTCTAAAGAGAATAATTGTAAATTGTAATAAAGTATTTTTTTAGAAAAGTGAAAAATTGAACGTTTTCTGTTTCTTTTTTCATAATTATAATTTGTACCTTACATTTCAAAAAATCGTTAATAACTTTCATTTCAGTAATATGCCTGAGATTTTAATAAGAATGCTCTTACAGATTTAATGTTCTCTTGTTTGAGTAATGATTTCCTCCTAGAATTCTTATTGTAAAAGAATTAATTGATACTAAGTTCATGTCCAAATTCCTTGACAGGTACAATAACCTTCAATTATTATTATTATTATAGGTGATTTACGAATTATCAACATAAAAAGCAAAGATTTTTTCCTGCAAATGTGAAGAAATATGTCAGCGGTATAAAAAACTTAATTACAATGAAGGCTCTGTTTAGTCTTTTTACCGAACTTTTGATCTTGTTTTGAAGTAATACTGCTTCCATCGAAATGATCAGTTAGCAGGTACTGAGAGATTAATACATGTATTATGTTCGCTTAGTAATGCTATTATATTTGTTTTTAAATTAATGGATATCGTTAGTAAGTTATATATATAATACTTGTTAAAAAAATAACTTATTTTATAACAAATCAGTATTCGACGTTTTCTTCATATCTAAACTGGAATAGTAACAGGCATATTTAAAATAAATGATTCCAAGGTTAAATTAAAACATTTTTTTTAGTGTTGTCTGTAACAAGAGAACACCGTCTGGAGGACGGTAGTGCATTGAGAAGGCTCCGGGCGCCAATGACCATAGATGTTGATGCGCCCTAAATTAAAAAAAGACAACAAATTTTTTTTTCTTTCCATATTTGAATTCGTGTTCATTTAAATCAATTTTTTGAAGCAGTAAAATTGTTGAATAATATTTTAAATAAAATTAACCAGAGAAATAATAGTGGGATACAAATTTTATTTAGATTTGTGGCTACAAATAAACTCTTATTTTTAACCTATGTTTCAGACAGTGTATTACTGTTTTCGGATGCAATTTAAGTTTTAAGACTGTTAGAATTATTTTCACATCAAGCAGGCCTTCCATTATATTACAAAGGTAATTAAAACAAGTCCTATATTATATTTGTTCTACACCTTTAATCTAAATATTTTTAGATTTCGAAAAAAATAGCAGTCACTGATATTAAGTTGAAAGAAATTTTCTGTGAAGATTTTAAATACTCCGAAAAGACGAAATAAACTCATACAACTAAAAATAACCCTAAATTCGAACTAATCTGTTGGAACAAAAGATGTCCACTAAGTTGCCTTAAATCCCATCCATTTTAACAAGATCATCTCAACGATTTATCTTCAGGAATTCCTATGTAGATAATTTTTGTCGCATTTATTACTAACATCACAAGATCTAGGCTTTTCATATTTTTAAAGACAATATAATCTATATAAAACAATTTTATTTCTATATACACATAAATTATTCATATATTTACAATTGAATTATTAAATATTTTATATATAAAATAACCATTTAAAGTTAATTTTTTTTTTACAATTTTTAATGTCAATACAAGAAAAGTTGTTAATTGACATATGGCACCAGTAACATTAAAAAATTAATTTAGAATAAATAATAAAATACGGTTTTTAAACCAACAATGATCGGTGCTTCTTTTGCAGAATAAAATAATCACTAAACCAAACGCTTTGTTAGCACATTATATCACAAAACAAAAAAAAATAAGACTTATATTCTTATTGGATCACTTATAGCTGTTAAATTATTCTACTGTTTGCAAAATACAAAAATCTATCCAACCACAATGAGCTGGCCACTTTTACCCTTTGAAATTCCAGGACCGTTGGTTCCCAGTGTTAAATCTATGGCGAATTCCTTTCCATTTATTAAACTGTGGCAAATCCTGTAAAAAAGAATTTGTATTTAATGAACTTTTGCAATTGTGGAGCATTAGAACTTATTTGAAGAAGAATTGAAGTAAAAAAATTGAAGAGGATCTATAACCGCGACGTTATTCCAACCGAGAAGTTGGAGATTTTTTAGCAAGAAAAGCGTCTCTTGTTTTTGAAAGATCTAAATTTTGTATCATGCTAAATTATTTCTGACTTATAGCAACGGAATGATCCAATTTCTGTCTTTGTGCTATCAGCCCTTACGCTGATCATTCTGACGGTGTCCTGGAACGCAAAATAATGTCTCTCTCGTCTAGGTGACTACCTGGTACACAAGAGGATAATGACGAAGTAGGATTGGCTTTGTTAAGGTCCTTATCTTTATGCGGCATTTTAAAATGTCCTAAGAGTGCGGCTATCAGAATAAGAATGCTCAAATCTGAAGATTAGTGTAGGGAAATTCCAATGAGTAATGGTTTGAAAGTTCTAGACAGACGAAACAGTTTATGAATAGCTATTCTCCTTAGGTTTACTGAAGAACTACTCCAAGGATCATTTTAGGCAATATTACTCCATTAGGAGTATATATTCACTAGCCAGTGCTTCTCAGACATAAGATGCTCATGTAAGGTTGTCCTGACAGAAGGTAGCGTTTAAATGAAAACTTGTAAAAAGAAAAGATGAAAAGTGTTATGTGATGATCGCTCCTCCTGAGAAAACCTACACCGAAGCACTCAACAACTTAAGTTCTTGCCACAATGGACATATTGCCGTCACGGTAGATAATTTGCTGCCTGCTGAAACCTTGCCAAATATTCTAATACTAGCAAAAACGCTCAAATATTTGGAAAAGAATTCGATGGTTATAAAGATTTAATTAATTGAATCTTATAGAAGTACTCGAAAAAGTCATTCTTACGCGTTTGTCATACATATGTATTTCACAAGTTCCAACAGACAAAATTACTTCCGAACTTTGGATCGTTACTGAACATTTAACTGTTCTTAGTATGGTATATAGATTCTTGAAATAGGAAGTAACTTTAAGCGGCACTTTAGAGGAAACTTCGCAAACCTTCAAAAATTAATTATCCCAGGAAAATGTTTCAAATAAAAGTAAAAGAGTTCCATAGTTTATCAAGTTTAAAGCAGTTTACAGGAAAAATGCTCAAAACAGGGAGAAATCAGATGTAATACTTTGAAATTAAAAATGTAGTACTTTGGTTGACGATTTTGGCAAAAATAGTGGATCTCTTTTTTAGGACCTAAATGAATTACCAAATTTGAGCTTCCTGCGATTCACTGTTTTTGAGATATTTGTTGGTGCGCCCATAGAACATACCCTAAAAACATATTTTGGCTTCAAGAGACCTAAATTCATATATTTCTACTGAAAACTAACAATTCGAAGATTTGAAACCATCGCAATACTTCCTCTTATAGCTGTAAAAATTATGTACAAAAAGCATTTAAGTATAAATGTAACGTGTCATTGACTTTACATTACATGCCGAAACCTTCATGTTACAAAATTCCCTGGCTATACCCAAGGAAGAAGTACAATTGACATTTTTGGATTTTTTTTGTATTATTATTATGTTGACCAAACATAAAAAAAAATCAATTAATAAAACGATTTTTTTTTACTCATGGGCCTCAAAGCGCCCTATGAAATAAATGCTAAACACTTATCTTGGTGCAGAAAAAGGAAGTGAGAAGTGATTTATTATAATTGGCTCTTCACGTTTGTATTGTCTTAACCTATAGCATAAATTTTAAGGAACCAAACTTACTTTCCATCGTCGATAGTGTTTATATTCAATATATCTGGATTGTTTACAATGCTGACTATTTTCGTGATCACCTCTATTAAATGAGGAACTTCCAAAATTACATCTCCCTAAAGATAAAAAAAAAAAGTTAATAAAAATTAATATAAAATAATTATTCTTAGGGTTCACAAAATGAAAGATCGGTGAATTACTTTATCCTTTGTTAGATGTGGTGGTATCCTTATTAATAAGAAATTATCTCTTTCCGATGTGACTTCCAGTTTGCTTACTGTTTCAAAAGGTATTTTATGTTTCAGTTTAAATTGTTTATCACCTTCCATTACTAAGTAAAAATGCTTTCTGGAAATAAATAGTACACGATTTCTTCGTTTATATCCATGTCTGTCAAATTTGATTACGTTACAACCATACTGAAACAAAGGAAACAATATATATAATCTTGGTTCTCTTCTCTGCTGCAAATAATGTGAGATGAAACTGAAGTCATCACTAGTAATCATTGTTTAGAAGTTTACTTAAACTATTCAATTTCTTTTTTTCACTTATAGATTTAAGATTAATTTCTTTTCAGGTTAAGAATTAATGCTTGGAAATGTTTCGAATTCTTGCGTTTATGGGTACTACTTATGGATATGAATGGTATTTGACAATTACTTAGTAGTATTATAATACTTACAAGTATTACATCCCCAGATGCTGCCTCAGTTGTAAAAAATGGTTTTTTAATCAAGTTTTGTGCATCAGTTAATCTATCCTCTGCAAAAGGCACAGGTATGCTTTGTGGATAATTCTTCTTTTTTCCTGAAAACGATTATATATGAAATAATTTTTAAAAGAAAATGTGTTCAATACAAGACCTTCTCAAACTGGAAAGTTTGATCATATTAATTATCTTAATGTTTTATGGATAGTTGAACATACAATAGAATTAATAATTACAATAGAATAAGAAGAAAGAAAAAGGGGAAAAGGTAACGTTTCTATCAACATGCCTATTTTCAATTCACTTATGTAATCCAAAACTAATATCAAATTTAAACTTCGTTTACAACAATATTAAAAAGTAACAAAAAAAATTGAAGAACCATTTTTTTACACATCAATACCTTTAAATAATTCTTCAGCCAAAACTTTAAGTTCCAATTGTTTCTTGCGTTCTGGTGTTAATGCAAGTCGATATTTTCTAGCCAACCAACTTCTATGCAGTTGTTGTATTGTTCTAGATGCCTGAAGGTAAATAAATGCAATATCTAAATTTAAGACAAATAGCTACTTCTTTTGAACTGGTCTAAATTCAGTTGAAGATAAATACAAGTAAATGCTGAAGATGAAAATACCACTTACCTCGTTACAGACTAAAGGAGGAATGGGCCAAGATTTGTCCAGAAGACTTTTAGGTAAAGATTTGGCTAATCGTAATAGATATTGTTGTTTAGCAGTTTGTATAAATTTTCTATTCAAATCTGTTGTTGGCCCGGATCGTGTTATAAAACCTTTGATAAAGCTATAATTTTCAAAAATATAGTCATCAATAATTTTGCACAAACATAAAAAAATGAATAAATAAATAAACTTAGAAACTTACTTTCTTACTGTTTGTACAGCAAGCTTCCTTCTCTTGTATTCTTTTTGAGCCATATATCTTCTAGACCATGTTTGAATAGTGATAGCAGCCTGTCTCATTTGCTGATATTTCCTCCTTTGAACATATCCTTTCCAATGACTTTGAATAAGACAGGCTAAATCATTTTTACGAACTTGGAATGCATCTTCAGTACTAAATAATGTTCTAGCATGACGAATAAATAGCTTTGTACTGTAACACAAAAAATTATACGTGCTTTAGTAAATTTGTCCATTATACATAAAAATTGCCACGAGATTTTTCCATTCTGTGGTAATCGAAATGGGTTTTAGGCGTTTACCCATAATCAGAATATCTTGATAAACGTGGGATAACATAGGCTTGCAAAAGTTCACACTCTTGAGTGTGTCTGCTTGGCCTTGCGGACCACCCAACCACAATATTTAATAATGATTTGTTCATAATTGACAAATAATACTCCTAATAATTTAAATAATCTAAAATAAAATTCTAATTTCATAAAAAAAAAGAATCATCTGATATCATCGAAATAATCACTTTTAATACAAGTAACTATTAAATATCTATTACATTTTTAGTTAAGTACCAAAGTGGTGTTTGTGATGGTAACAATGACCGAGCTTTTGAATAATGAAAATAATATTTCTATTTAAATTTGCCAAAACCATTCAGAAGACTGATGAACTTCCAAATCCGATTAGTATTAGAAATCGAAGCAGGCTGTGACGGACAAACAATAGATTAGTTTAACTTATAAGAAATTACTTCCTGATTTAGTAACTGTCCCTAGCTCTAAAGAAAGTAAATTGCATTTTTCTAAAATTCAAATTTAATAGTCTGCGCTAATGATTTTAGATGGTCATTCCTATTAGGCACAAAAGATAATTAACAAACACAGTATTAAATCGGAATTTCTGGATAAACAAATTTTAAAACTGAAACAGCAAACCAGAAATGTTTACAAACCGTAAAATTTTACTTACTTTCCCATTCTAAACTCCTCAGGTTTATACTCCAAATGCTTGACTAATTCTGCAACTCCATTTTTAGCTGGCCCATAATATGAAGGCCAAGTTTTTGGGCATAAACTTTTATATCTTTTTAGAAATTCTGCATAATTTCTTCTATAAGCAAAACCTGCTCTTCTGACTCTCAAATTTTCCATCAATCCTAGATATTTTACCTGATGACTTATTAAAGTGTCATTAAATGATCCTGGAAAATGAGTTCAAATAATTAAAAACATAGATTCTTTTTTTCTTTAAATAATCATTTAATAAGATTTTATTCTACCTGGTTGTTTAAAATCATTTGGTTTGATACAGCGAATATAGCTAGGAGATTTGGAAACGAGTATATTCATCAACTGGGTTAAACTGTTTTTAAATTGTGTTATAGCAGTATCTGGCCTCTTTTTGCTTTTTAATTCTGATTCAGGAAACACACTCTGAAATATGATAATTGGTTTAGATTAAAAAAAAAGGTTAACGATAAAATAAGAAGTTCTTAACCATCTCGGGAAACATTCAATTTTGCTTTACCTTACCTTAGTTATGGAATTTGTGGTTTCGGACATAACTTCTCTTAAATCCCTGAATAATAAATCGTTATTCTTATCTAGAAATCCATGGACATTATAAATCACATCGCCAGCGTAATGAACTAGTGTGAACTCCTAGAAGAAAAAAATTGAATTATTTATTCTTCAAAATTAACTCCTGTGAAAATTAAACAAGAAGTAATAATTACCTCTCTACCCATCATTTTTTTTATTTTAGTTTCTGCCTTTTGGTAACTGATGAAATGTCTGTGTGCTGCTAACTTGTCAGACATTTTCTCAAGGAAAGTAATATCTGATGTATCTCCTGGTCTTAGACATTCTTCGTCTAGCAAAGCTATTATTCCTTTAAAAATATAAATAAATAAAGATTAACTAAATAACATTGTATTTACCAGAAATATTATCTTTAGTGTCAAATTTTTTTGAAGTTATAGAGCTTTAGAAGAAATTTTTTGGACCGCCGTATGTGCATTTGTGTTAATAGAGATTGTAGGAGGATAGGTCTATAACTAGTAAATTATTTAAAAGAACAAAAATAAGAGCTTCTCAAATATCTTCAAGAACCCGCCTTATAAAAAAACAAAAATCTGTGTAAATACACACGTGACTTCTCTCACTGCATTACTTAACTTGAGAAGGCAAATTTATTGACAAATTAGTCCTAACAGGTTAGCTTAGATTGGTACAAAACTGTAATGACACTCTAATAGGAAACCAGAAGTCCTTAGTCTCCTAGAATAACCCTCAATCATTTTTTGTTTTTTCGAAAAATGGTGTACCTTAGCACAATTTATACAATTATTCCAAGATAAAAAAAAATCTGGAGTGAAACACTCACACGACTTTCTCCAGCTTACACAGATTTAAGTAAGAAATTTTCTTCAAACTTATATTTTTTACTAAATGTTTGCTTGTCTTCAATTTTATGTCAATTCGAGAATCTAAACTGTCGGGTCCCATGTTGTTATCCAAAAGGAAAGCCAAGACGGATTTTCTTAATTCTTCGTTTCTCAACTATCTGTTCACATACGACATACGATACATACATACACACACACCACACACATACAGACCATTTTCTAAATCCTCGGGCGTTTTTGAGAAAATCGCCAAAAAGATAAAACCATTTATTAAAATGAATTTCCAGCTACCTCAATAACGAAATCGTCAAAACGGATATACTGGTATTAACCAGAAAACAAGAATATCAAATTAACTTTCTGCTATTTTTGTTTTTATTTATTATTGAAATATACTGCACACACCACATCTTAGGGCAGTTGAAGAAAGAAAGTAAGATACCTTTGTGTTTTTCTTCAATCAAATTGATGATAATATTATTATTAAAATATTCTACTGGTTCCCATTCGATTCCTTCTTTCAAATATTCTTCTTGTTCAGATTTTAATGTCAATTCAATAAAAAGTTGTTGAAGTTTTTCATTACAATAGTTTATGCAAAACTGTTCAAAACTAAAATCGCATGCATAAACTATATGAATAATTAATATAAAAACAAACAGTAAATCAAAGAAAACATTCTTATAAAATACCTATTCTTCTGGAAAATTTCAAAACCATATATATCCAGTATTCCCATAACGTTATTGTTAATTTTGTGTTCTGGTTGTAATGATTTGTTAAATCTGCTCACTAACCATGAAAATAGTCGATCATAAATTGCTTTAGCCAAAGCATCTCTAGCATAAATAGCTGTTTCACGATCTAAAGGTGATGAAACTATATCGCCACGTGCAAGTATTGTTCGTTGGGTCAATGAAAGATAGAGATCTTCTTCTTTACAACCAAGTAACTATAAAGCACATTGAGTTGTTTAAGAATTTTGCACTATCATTTATAGAACTAAAATTTCTTTTATCACAATTTTAGAGTAAATTCTTACTTCAGCTGCATATTTTAAATGACTTGTATTATTTAACACAGCCCGGCCTTTCTCTTCAAGAACACCAATATTACCTAAATGTAACACGCTGGCTATAATTGCCATAATCTCACTCTGTTCTTTGATGCTAAGCCCTAAAGTTTTCATCGCTTTACACACTTCAGTCATTTGCTTTGCATCGTCCATATTTTCTGTACAATGCTCCTGGGAGAAAAAAAAATGTATATTATAATGAAAACATTTTTGTAATATTAGTTAATTACTTTAAAGTTAAATGTTTTAATTTAATAACTTAATTGTTTAATTATGATTAAATATTGCTTGATTTAACACTCACGGCATGTGAAATATAATTATAATCCTCTGGATTTCTTGTCAGATGTAATTTACTTAATACATCATTTTCTGTACCTAATAGTAACTGATAGAATATATGAAAGTTCCTTTCTCCATTATTTTGATGAACAACTCTTGATTTTTCAAGAAGATAGTTTAAAATATTACCGCCAATTGGATTACCCTTAAACAAAACAAAAAATTTATTTTCTATTATTGCAATTATCAAATAAAGGTTTTGATAAAAACATGTAATTGGCCATTATTATAGAGATGATAGAACCAAAAAATAAATCAAAATGACACTTTACAAGCAGGTCGACCTCTTAATTTTTATTTTTTTAATTTGTAGGAAGTTTTTGGAATGAATCGCTAAACTTTATATGGCCAATAAAAGAAAAAAGAAGTACATCTGGGTAGATTCACAGAAATGTTTCCATAGGGAGATATGCTCGAATGTTCGAAAATAACGTTTTTTGTCTCTCTATTTTTCATATTTATTTAAAAGTCATTAAACTTTTTCAAAAAAAATTATTAAAACTTGTAAAGAAATTAATTTTATATTCATATTCACCAAAAGCATAGATTTAAGTTCTTTTCTTTAATTTGAAAAAGCATGAAAAAAGCTTCTTTTTTTTTAACTAAAAACCAAGCTTTTGATGTTATTTCTTTTTAATTTTTAGAAAAAAAGTTTCTAAAAAAAAAAAAATCTGGTGTGAAACAGTACACAACTTTCTCTTACGACAGTTCACTTAGAATTTTCTTAAAATGAAACTATAATTATATATATAATGGCACTTTAGAGATATTCCGAAGTATAGGCTTTGAACCTCACAAAATTAATTTTCCGGTCAAATGTTTACAATAAAAGTGATAAATGTGGTTGGGGATCTGCAACCACATAATATCTGAGGATTTATCCATCATAATATGTTTCGTTTTTCTTTAATTCTGACCATTTTCGGATTTTTCATCGTCGAGAGTCGTCTGATTGTCGCTAACCTTGTGTAGGAGAGGTTGACTTCAACTTTTAAAGTTTCTGTTCACACACTAATTTGATTGATTGTATAAATGAAGATAGCAATTTATGACGGATAGTTAAGAGGATAAAATATCTGATATTTATTTTATACTATTCTGTTAGCTTATTAGTACAATAATCTCGTGTTGTGATCATGCAACAATGATTCAAATTCATACTTTGTTTCAATTTAAACATTTTAGTATTATTTCCAGAGTAGTTTAATAAGATAAAATTAACAACTTTTTTTTCTTCTTGTATTTAATAATTTTTAAATCACGTTTTGAATAAATAAATTTAGTGAGAATTGGTCAAGAAGAAAGAACCTTCAATTATGCCATCGTTTCGAACAGAGTATTCTGTCTTTATCAAAGCTTTAATCTATAGATAGTCTTTGAAGGATGTAAAGAACAATATTTTTAGTGGAAACATAAACTTTACAAACTTGTTTACAGCGCAGAAACATAAATAAAAATAAAAATACAAGCTACTAGTTGCTTGTGTTAAATTATTTACAAAACTGATTTTCTTTTCTTTATCTTTCAAGACTATCTATCTATATATTGAAGCCTTGGTAAAAAAGGAAACTCTGTCGAAACGTTGGTATATAATTAATGTTTTTTATTTTTCCTACTTCCTGACTGATCCACACCAAAACATAATAGAAAAGGTTAACAAAATATTTTTCAATGTTTAAATCTTTAATAAATATGGAAATATCCAAAATTGTCAAGAAAAATATTCGAATGATTTGTGTTTTTATTTTTTGAAGGGTTAACACTAGATGAAAATTGTAGAAAAGCAGGCAAGACAGCTGAATAGCTTTTAACAACTTTTGCAAAAGGTTCAATTATGCTTAATAATTCATCAGAAGACAAAGTTAAAAGAAAAGAAGAAGAAGCAATTGAAAATTGAGATGAATTAAATATGTGAGTTGTTTTTCTTTCCTTTCGCTTGTTTTCCTTTAACAAATAAAGGATTAGCATCATTGCCATATAAACAATCTAACTCAAAGCTTATTAATAATACATACCAGAGCATTAAATTCAATATCCATGTATTTTCCAAATCTACTGGAATTATCATTTCTGGTAGTTTTAGCGTTTCCAAATGCTTCTAAAACTGGATTTGATTGTAACAATTTATCTTTTACCGTTTGCACTTGTCCTTTGTTATCGGATACTGCTGCAATATATTCTAATACTTTTTTACTTGCTTCTGTCTTTCCAGAACCGGATTCACCTAAACAGATAATTTTTTTAATGTTATAAAAATATTAATAATAATAATCTTTAAAATGAGATGTTTATACGGCAACGGCCAGAGGAGTTTAAAAGAAAAAAGAATTCGGATACCCCAATGGTATCCGAAACATAGAGCAACAAAGAATTCTTTTTTCTTTGAAACTTCTCATTATAATTTTAAGACCTGACAATTTGAATACGATTTTATAATAATCTTTATTTCATAGATAGACAAAACTTGAGAATTTATCTTGTAAAAATAAATATATGTGTATTTAACTTAGAGAAAACTAACAGAAAAGAAAAAAGTCATTTTTATAATTACTGAAAGTAAAAATACAATTAAGCCTCTCCTATATTGCATCAAATCTTATTAATACCCAGGTTGTACGTTTCCCATCGTTATCCAAGGAAACTCTCAATATAGTCTCACTATCTCTAGCTAGGTCTGCCTCTCTTAATAGAAGAAAAAAGTTGGACACCAGTCTGTTGACCGCTTTGCCAATGAAACTCGGATCTAACCTTGCAATAGTCCTGCCCTTCAAATCCAGTACGTTTTTAAGAACCTCTTCAACTCTTGTCGCCTTCTCAGGTCAGTATTCTTAATTTTGTTTATTCTTTTTTCAAGCCTAATATATTTCACTGCGTCATTCTTTGGATAGTTTGTGAGGAGTGTAATACATCTTTATTTTTTGAGCTAAGATTGGCGCCTAAAGTAGAAATGACATATGCATCCAGAACTTTTATTTTTACGTGAATTGTAATTCCTTTTAAAAATATTTTTATTTGCTCAGAACTTCAACCATGAAAGTTTTATCCTTTGGTTGAGTTCTTGCCAGAAATTATCTTTAAATGAGATAAACTGGCCGAGATAAATCGTTTTATGAACCCAATTAAGTTTTTCACACTCTACAGACAAATTTCTTCCATTTCGCTGCTTCTGTTCCCCATGTCTTGTCCTAATTAAAGATAAGTCCCGCCGTTTCTTTTTAGACATTTAGTTTAGACAACATTCCTCTCAATTCAGAGTGAGAGCAACAAAAACAACATCATCCACAAAACGCGATTATTTGGTTTAACTCTATTGATGCTCAAACCATTAATTTTACCAGTCATTTTCCTGTAAACTTCCTCACCAACACAATTGTAGATATCAGAAGAGATAAAAAAAATACATAAAAATATCTTAAGTAGAATAATATTTTTTTTCACTTTAACAATTACCTGAGATTAGGATGCATTGATCGTAATGTTCTTCAACTAGAGTACTGTATGCAGCTTCGGTAATTGCAAATCTAAAAAATAATAAATATTTCTTTATTTAATGTTTTATTGAAAATCATTGTATTGTTAATATGAATTAAATCAACTTACACATGTGGCGGATTTTCAATTAAATGCGTTTTCTGATATGTTGCTATTGTATCTTTACCATAAATTGGTAACTGTCTATAAGGATTAACAGATACAAGCACATGACCAATGTAAGTCTGGAATTTTTTTTATAATCACTAAGATTAATTGTATTGATTAATTTTTGGCATTAATTTTAAATTAATTTACAGTGAAACACTTACATATATAATATTTTCTTTGAATCTTTTTTTTAAATTTTCTACGAAAGTCTTTTCATTTGTATAATCATCCAAGAGTACAGAATCTTGTACTCCTACCCGATCTCTCTCGTGCAGGCTTTTCTCCATTCCTATGAACACAGAAATTTAAAAAGATTTATTTATCTTGGAAAATATTTATCGAATGAATAAATACATTTTGTTTTTTTTATTTCGACATAAAGAATTTGTTTAAATTTATTTTATTTAAACACTCATACACATCAGGACTGTAATTTATTCGATTCATAAAGATACAGAGAGAACCTGTTCACCTCAAGCCTAACCGTTCCTCCACAAGGTGGATCCTGGGTCTCTGTATCCGTATGCTCATTCTCTCCATGTAGACATTCCAATCTTTTATAGAGAGAAACCCAATCACAACGTTTTTTCCAGTAATTTTTTCTTTTTTAATCCAAAGAATCGAATTAAAATAAAATTTCTCCATATTCCAAATGATCCAATCTGTATAAGAAGTGATGAAAAGATATCCGACGCTTACAATAATAAGTGATGATCTTTGGCCAGAATTCTTTGTGAAGCCCTTAAGAAATAGTTCACAAGGTAACTATCTTCATATTCTCTACTGGGACACTTTAAGAAAGGAAGGGACACTCTGAGTTACTCGCTGGAGTCCCTTTAGGCCCCAGACCTGGCAGAAGGAAATAATGTGAGCTCAAGAAGAGGAGAACTGCCTCAGTTGCAGCAGTTTTCACAATGTAGGTCTAGCAAATGATAAACTTTGTAGAAATTTCTTGAGCATCCATTCAGTAATGAGATAAGACTCGATAGTTAATAGCTGAGATAAATATTCAAGAACTTACTCACGACCGGTAATAAATTTTGATGATTTTTTTAAATTAAACTTAGGTATCTAGACCTTTTACAAATATTTCAGTCAATAAAACAAAAAAAAATTATTTTTTTTTATGCAAATTTTTTTTTTCTTCAATTTAAGGTCATCATCTATGGTCATTGGCGCCCGGAACCTTCTCAGTGGATATTTTCATTTTATAGTTAAAACTTGTATCATTTACTATTTATTTAGATTTTTTTTTTTATTCCCAAATCACCATTTCATCAAAAAGGTCATCTTTCCTGAAAATTATTCCATATTCACCAAAATGCACTACTATAGTCTGTAGCCTATGCTTTGTTATTTAAATAAAGGTAATCATGTACATTATTAGAGAGAATTAAAAGAGATTATTAGCATTAGAAGAGAATGTGAATCATTTATAGTATTTCCACTTAATTATTGATTGTAAAATAATAAATCCACTGTATGAACTGCATCATTTATTCACTTAGTATAAATCTAACCAATATTGTACATCACTTCCATAGTATTAGGTAAACGTATAATTTTCACGAACTAAGTTTCCCTTCATGTAAGAATCAAGATTATGCAAGATCCCAGAACTTGACTCTCTCGCAAATGCTAGCCCTAGTTTGTTCCTCTAAATACAGCTTGTTGTATGAATAATAATAATATTTTTAATTAGTTTTCGGGGTATTTCTTCCATACAGATCGAGTTGGCTTTACAGTTTAAATAATACAGCTTTACAGTGTACAGTAATACAAGCAATAATATTAAAATGAAAAAATATCAACTCACAGAAAAAGAAACATATATTAAATTACTCATACAATTAAATTCAAAAAGTAAGGAAGATTAAGATTTTGCTACAGTGTGGGAACCGGATATATTTGTCTTATGATTTTTTTTATTTATTTATTCATTTTAGCAAATTATATGTCAGCTTAATTGTCAGGACTACATTTGGAATCATCTAGATATTAGAGTTATATCATAGACAAAAGGTTGTCACGAAACTGCTCAGCGGACGTTAAAAACTGGCCATAATTGCAAAAATCAAAACAAATTGAAAAGCTTCGTTCATTAAGTAGTGGATTTAGAGTATTAAATCGTATATAAAGCAAATCGTTTCAATCGAACATTATCCTAACTCTAATCAAATATTCTTGGAAAAGTTGATATTCCATTTTTTGTCACCACACCTACAAAATAAAATAATCTTACTATGTTCAGATTCGGTATTGCCAAGTTCTTTTTCAAACACTGCATACTTCAAACTCCAGAACAAAAAACTGTCCTGAACAGTTTCATGAAATGAAATATTTCATGACCTTAACTGAATATGACTGAAATGACTAATTTGTAGCAATAGTCCAGTACCATAATCGGAGGGTATTTATGGTGGAATGAATGATGTTCAGAGTATTAAATGATGTGAAACATGGCAGTAATAATTGATGACTAATAGATGGAGAAATATTAGTTTTAAGTAGAACATATTCTCAGTTAAGGTATTTATTTCACATCATTAAAATGTAATACATTGTACACGAATGGGAGGTCAACATTTTTACATATCTTCAACAGAATTTATGTCAGATTTATAACTATTAAATTTTGTTCACAAATGTTTGTTATTACAACCATTAAATCCTGATAAAAGATTACAGTTATTTCAAATTTCAATAGAATATGCTTAATAACTAGGGAATTTTTTATTGAAACAAGATCATAAAAAAAGTAATTTTTGCAACTTACCTAAATTTTAATGGACTAGAAAGATATATTAGCAGGTCGAACACTCGTATAAAATTGGGTTTTCACGTTTGTTTTTTCAGTCGATACCTCTTATCTTTTTATTGATAAGGCTATTAAAGTATGATTAAGACTAACTTGGTTATGTCATTCGAAGTGTTAAATGTATGTTTTTTTTTATATATACATTTATGATTAGCCATCATTCAAAGCAATTCTGTTTTCTGTAATATTATTTTATTTCCAGGATCTGGGTGATTTCAAATGTTTGAATCTGCAATAGTATCATCATAATGACGATAAAAGGGGGCTGTAATAAATAGTAACTGATATTCTGGCAACGATTTTAAGCTATAACCAGTTTTAAGATTATATGAAAATATTGACGGAATGCAACATTGTTTATAGATATCTATCTTATCCAATTGGGAGAAAAACTAAGATTGAGAGACAAAAACTAAGCGAAATTTGACTGGTACCAACCAAATCAACGATTAGTCAGCGAAGACTCTAGGGATAATGAATTTTTCCAACCTTCGCAATTTAAGTTTGTTCCATTTTATGTGATCAATGATCATTTTGAATATAATAGAGTTGGTGATATCATGGCAATTCATGGCAGTATTCCTCAGTTTTAATTTTTGTCATTTAAATAAAAAGCAAAATACTCCCTTGCTTTTTCTTATATTTTATTGGGCATGGAATATCATAAAGTTACTTCTAATCTTGCGTTGATATTATCATAAGCATTAATCGTTTACTTTCACTTTAAAGAAATACACTTACGTTAACTATTAACTTGCAACTTCTTTTTATTTTAATTGAAAATTAAAATTCATTAAGACAGATTTCCTTAGGCATTACTATTGTTTTCATTACTTTTTTTTTTCCAATGGTCCTTTTATTAATAAAATATATTATGATTTCATAATAATGGCTCCTTCACCAAAACAATAATTGACTAAAATTATTTTTCTATTTGTATAAATAAAAATGAAAGTTTTGTTAGTAAACTTTTAGAATTGTCTTCTAACGGTTTATGTCGGCTTTTTCATAAAATAAGAAGTTGCCAAAAAAATCCGGTATTTTATCCGTCTTAGCATGCATATTAGTTTTGTTCCTGACCGGTTTCGGATTTTCATCCATCGTCAGAGCAAATTCACCAAGTTCGTATAGAGAGTTCATTTCAACTTCACTTCAACTTGGTGAACTCTCTACACGAACTTGGTGAATTTGCTCTGACGATGGATAAAATACCGGATGTTATCGAGCATTGCGGACCCACCCACATGCCAAAAAAAAGTTGCTGAATATCTCTGAAAATATGTTGCTGCTTCCTCGAAAAATTTTCGAACGGCATTACCTAACTTTGAAATCATTCATTGCATGATCTAACTTAAAATAATCTGAACAACTTTTCCAGTTAAGTTTTTTTTTTTTTTTTTTGTCATAATATCTAGCATCAGAATTTCCGCTCATCTTCAGGATGTTTTAGAAAGCAGTGTGGGTATCGACTAGCACAGAGCACAATCAAAACATAATCACAGTATACACACAGTAATTTCTACAATTTCTATAGTGGTTGAATTATTAAATTTAAATTATCCTCCCTTAAATATTGACTTGAGAGGAATAAATTAAAAATTTAATTATTAACTTAATTAATTTAATAAAATATGTTTATGGAGAAAATGGCAGAATACTGAACAACGTTTTAGTAAAAACCGCACTCCTGATCAACTGGTTTGTTGCCAACTCGGAATTTGGGCAAATATTTAATTCTAATCAACATTATTTAGATGGAGGAGTTGCACAATAAAGTAAAATAGTACTTTAATGGTAAACATAAGGAAGCAAAATTAATTTTAGTCATATGAATTAGGTAAGGTAAATAGCTAAATTTCTAACTGAAGATTTACTTTTACAGTGCAACATATTTAACATTATATGAAGAGATAATGAATGACAATTCTTAAAAAATATATAAACAATGAAATATATTAAAATTTCATTTCCTATAACAAAGCAATTAATGTCAATAACTTAAAACAATAGATATTTATCAAAAGCTTTGTAATTTATGCAAAAATAAAACAATTGAAGGTTGTGTTATACTTCGAAGCATCCTTTGGTTGAAACATTCATTTGTCCAGGAAGTAAGAAGAAAGGAATAAAATAATAGCGATGATTGTGAAACATAAACAATAGTTAGAACAAAGAAAAAACACTGTTTAATATGTTTTGTTCGCTGTAAACGTAAGAATTTCTAAAAAATATAATTTTGTTTATGGAAAGGTGAGAGTAAACGTGAAAAATAATAGTACAAATGATAAGATTAAAAAGGGGGAAGAAGCAAAACTGTTCACAGACACTAAAATTTAACTTTAACTTGAAAAGAATGCCATAAAATGAATTAATAATGTTTTCACTATATCATTTTAATAGTTATTAATTTCCTTTATTCATTTAATTTTTTTTTGCAGAGTTTCTATGATAAAAATAGTCATGATTCGAATTTAAATGTATTGATATATCTAAAAAAACATGTTAATGGATAGTAAAGTTGGAGCATCTTCTTAACATTCTTTATGCATCATTCAATAAGAATGCCCATTAGATTTCTAGGAACAATAACATTATTAAGGACATTGTAAGGACCTTCAGGTTCCTTGAACTTTTATTTCTTTTATGTTCTTCAAACTAATTACTCAACAAATTTGAGTTCAAAAAACTCGCGGGAATGATGATTAATTACCGTAATGTGAACTAGCATGCATCAGCCAACTATTTTATAGTATAAGAATTATCGTTTAACGATCTAAAAAAAATCTAAGGAAAATTACAAACAACATAATGTATGTTACTTTCTTTTTTTATACTTTTAAAGAAAGGATATCGATTTGTTACTTGTTAAGGAGGGGCCCTTGAACTTAATAATAAAATTATTGAACAAATTAGAGAACGAGTGAGTAGTAATAATGACGTAGGTATGACGAGAAAGAAGAAGTCAACCATACGATTACAAAGCATACAATAGATAGAAGTGGATTATAAACACGGTACATAAAAGCAGTAGGGTAAGAACTCATCCCATTTGACCTTGATAAATGGAAATATGACGATAAAATCGAATTATATCAATAACCAATAAACTCAATTGACCGCTTACTACTTTTATCACTCTAATTCTAATAAACTCCTATTCAATGTTTATCTATAATCATACGATTTTATTGCAATCAGTTGACCTACTTATGTTTAAAGGAAATTCTGTATTTATTTTTTGTTACTTTTTTTTTGAGTGTCGATAACTGTAACTTAAACCGATATAGGTGAAATGTAATTGTCTGTCTATTGATTATTTACATTTTTAGCATTTGTATATTAATATCTATACAGAATTTTAAGTAATCGGTTTCTTCATAATGAAGCTTTAACTAACCCAGATTGTTAGAATTTGACATATACAGTTAATAAACAGTTTCAAATAGTTGAAACATAAATTTCATTGCATACTTTGGATGGAAAGGAAATTTTGAGCAGCGTTTCCAACACTTCTTCGCCCCCATCTTTGTTATATTTATCATTTCAGTGATAAAATTGTTTATTATAAAAATAAATTTGCCGAAACGTAATAAATTTTTTTTCTTTCATCGCTTCTCGATATCCAATTTATAAATAAAATTCTGATCAAATTCATTAATAAATATATCTCATATTCCACTATAATTAAATTGCCCTTCAATCCTTCATTTGAATATGTGCTTACTCAGTAAGCATGCAATTAGCAAATGAATTAAGATCAATAACGCAAGGAAAACAATTTTTTCAAATAATCATTAAGCACTCATGACCCTTGACATTTAAGGTTGAATTTTTTATTCTGGTTTTCATATTACTGCTTCAGCCTTAGTAAATTGTTCAAATAAATGAAAAAATAATTGTTGGTAACAATTGCCAAGAATGAGTTCCTTGTCTTCTGACGTAATTATAAAGTTATTTACTGGCTTAGAATTTTACTTTTCAGTACTAGAACATTTCAGATTCCTCATTAATCTTAATTCCTATACTCAACATAGGACAATTTCTTAAAATTTTTATAGGAATGACGCAAAATTCAAACAGTTAAATATATATGACGTATGAATGTTATAATTGGAATGAAAGGACGGTACCAAACTGCTTTAAGAATGACGACCAAAACATTTGTATGTACAATGCAAAGCCATGAAAAACTTACTACAAAATTAATGATACATGTATGTTTCTTAAAGGCAAGTTATGTAATTTAACAGAATTGGAACTTATTACCGAGCTGTAGAATACTTGAAATATGAAATTTGTAAAAGAAACTTATTAAATCAGTATATGTAGATTAATGGATTGCTTACAATATAAATTTGTGGAAATGGTTCACACATAATTACTAATTTCATTTGTATTTCTTCTTAGAATTCAAAACATTCCTAGAGCTTTAAAAAAATCCCATAAGTGGAAGCCAATATAAATGGATAATGTAAATAATTCGGCTTAAGTTTTATGGAATAATCAGCGGAAATGGATTTAGACGCAAAAATTAAAAGCCACAAATAACACCCATTGTTTTACCCATTGTGAAACTTAAAGAATTCAATACATCTTCGTTCTAATATTGTGAGTCTAAATTTAATCTGAGTTGTAGGATTAAGTTGCTTAATGGTAATCTTAAACATTCTAAAATAATTATGTTAGAAAAATTAAAACATATTAAAACAAATTCAGTTAAACAAGAGTAATGTTTAAAATGGATGAGGTTAAGGATGAGCTGCATTAAAGGAATGGTGACATCTTTTTTTTCTTTTTATTATACGAAATTTTTATCATATTGTTAGTTATTTTGGAGACTTGAAAGTGTAAAAACCCAAACTTTTTATATAATATGCCACAAATTCAATGTAAATGAATGTACATTGAACCATTAAAGGATTATATTGCAATTTTTCGAAGATAATTTGATGGTACATATTTGAGAATAAAGTTATCTGTATGAAAAATGTTGTATTCCTTTTCGCTTCGGAAAAATGTGATTTTATAACTTAACTTAAATTTAAATAAATCATAATTGACTCCAATCAGAAATATAAAATTTTCTTTACTATAGTTAGAGAAAATATTTATTGCATTCGTAGAGACAGATTTTTGAAATTGAGTATTCACTGAAATACTTGTTTTAAGGCCCTAACCTATATATAAAAATTTGTTTTTAGAGAATGGCCTAGAATTGAGAATGTACTATGCAAAGACGAAACTCAAAAACGAAAAATCACACTATGTTCAAATATGATATACCCTTTAATATCTGTTATGGAGGTTTCTGTCAAATTCATTGCCGCAACGATTGTTTTTATAGCTTTTGTCTAGTATTTACTTATTGCACTGTTTATTTCTCGAACATAACTAAAATTTTTTTACAACGATTCAGGAAGAATTTATAATATAAGAGCTAGTGTATCGGGTAAAGTGCCAATTGTCAAATGGAACTTGAAAAACGCCATTAAGAATGTGCAATTTAAGAATTCCAAACCTCCTTATTTCTTTTATTTATTTATTTTTTTTTTTTACATAATTTGTAGTACTTATTTTAAGGTCCTAGTTTTGCTCCTTTATTATATCTCCTGATGATATAATGTGCGATGTCCGA
Source organism: Triatoma infestans (assembly GCA_011037195.1). Classification (NCBI taxonomy): domain Eukaryota; kingdom Metazoa; phylum Arthropoda; class Insecta; order Hemiptera; family Reduviidae; genus Triatoma; species Triatoma infestans. The sequence goes on along the minus strand of JAAEAF010006441.1, from coordinate 55,538 downwards.
GCTAATGGTTTAAAAAAAATGTATTTAGTAAAATAAATAAATTTTTATTTGTAGAGTAACAGATAAAAAACGTAAAAAGATAGTATTTCTTTCCCATTATCATTTCCCTCATTATTTTATTCTTTTGTTAAATCCTCTAAATGAAAATTTTAAAAAATTAGTTACATATTGTTTTAATAATCAAGTCCCTCCAGTAATTCATACAAAATCTGTATATCTGAAAAGGCTTATGAATTTGTTTGCAGCGTGAAAATAAATGTATATACATGGTGGAGGCGCTTGATCTTGCATAAAAGACCTAAGTGCATAGACAAGTCCATCAATTTTATTTTCTTGGATTATTTTTCTTCAATTTCTTTTCTCCTTAGTTTTATATTAGATAGAGTAAGAGAGAAAAAAAAAAAAGATTTGTCCTTAGACATCTATTTTTGCAATCTGTCGTAATATTTTAGTTGACAGATTGTTTTCATTAGATTTTGCTCTTCTCATGAACCAATTAATGCAATATGTTACATATAAATTTTTTTTTTTTGCCTCCAACATGCCTTAGATTGTTTTGTATGATAAATAAAGAAGATTTAATAATTTTTTTTATCTTTAACGGTTTGGCTTAATAAGATCCTGAAATCACTTTTTATATTCGTAAGATAAAATGTCAAATTTGAGATATCAAGTTTTCACCAGAAATACACGTTTTGAGATCTCCTGAGTACCAAAAAGTTGATTTTAGAAAATGGTCTGTGTTATGTGAACTGCATAGCTCCGTTTAGATATCACTATGAGATACGCAGTATGTTATCTATCAAAATTCCTCAATCAGAAGAACCAATTTACCGATTTTTTTTTTTTCACTTTTTTGCGATTTTCTCGAAAATGGCTCCAACGATTTTCATTAAACTTGGAATATCAATTATACATACTAAGAGCTGCAATTTCTATTTGAAAAATTTCTCTGGAAAAATTCATCTAAGGCGGCTTTTAGGGAAGAGGTGGTGTTCTGTTTTGTTATAAATTGCTATTTCTGTTTATTATACAATTCTAACATCTAAATAGTGTTAATCAGAATTTAATATGTAGCCAAAATTCCCAGTTTGAACAAAATCAACCTTACAGAATTTTTTTTTTCAGTTTTCAGCGATTTTCTCTAAAAAAAAAACACCGACGGGATTTCATTAAACGCGGTATATTATTAACTATATATACAGAAACCTATCAAGTTTATAGATTTAAGATTTAGCCTTATCAATTTTATTAGTTTTAAGTTTTTTTTGTTTGAAACTATCACCGAGACAATTCTTTAAGTTGGAAACTGAGGGAGGTAAGGTTGTTTTCTTTAAAAGTCGTTTTATAAAGTTTAAATTCTACGATTAGTGAAAATCGAAGGCAACAAACTAATTTAAATATGTGTTCGAAGAGAATTAGTCAATTATAATAACTATGTAGGAGAAAGTCGGGTAAGTGTTTCACACCAGATTTTTTCCTTTTTTTAACCAAGGGAACATCTATTTACTTCTTAAGATTTTCTAGAGCGGTAGTGATTCCTTGTCCTAATCTAACGAAGTTCCGAATTGTTCAAATCAAATCTTCATTGAATATATGGTAATATAATATTTATTTAAACGAAGTAAAGTGAAGGTATAAAATGTAATAAATGCATACGCATGGAAAACAATGTACTTTATAGCTAGTGAGAACGTTCAATCAGGTTCTTTATTTATATTTATCATTAAATGGCGTTTATAGTAATAAGCATGACTTTTCTAATCCATTTCTGATTTCAACATTTAATGAAAAGATTCCATAGTAGAGCGTGTGTTACCATGAAATCTTACAACATCCAAGCCTTTATGTTATAATAAAAGAATTTCCACATTGAACTCTCGCGGTAGTACCTACAATCAACAAAGGATATATATATATATAAGGGCAATGGCCCACCATCTTGGCTTTGTAACTTTCTTCTTGGTTGATTCAAAAATAAATATAAGATACATTGTTACAACCTACTCCGTAGACGGATGACGTAATGAGAGAATTTTAATTCTTTGATCTTTTTCAAGTCTCTTGGTTTATTATTTTTTTTTTTTATGCTTTACAGACCGCAATTGTTTAAAACATATTTCAATAATTTAAACGTTAAATAATAGTTAAGTTTGACTGTTGTTAATGATACAAGAAAAAACGTTTTAGTAAAATTCAGTAAGTTACATTCATATTTTTTGAAGTGCTTTCCTTTTTTCTTAATCGGTAGAAATTTTGTTCAACTGATATTGTTTTCACAAACTTGCATTGCAGTAGTTATGTTCGTATTTACAGGTGTATATGAAACTGGCTAGACATTTATGTATCTCTGTTCTTGAATATTTAATTTAGGTTCTTCAAGCTTCTGGGAGGAATCATCATAGATAGCAGAAGCTTGGAAAGAATGAAGTTTATGCCAAAACTTTAACGGATTTAAAAAGTAAGTAAAACAGTATGATTGGTTAATTTCTTGGTTGGTGGTGGTATATGAATGATTGGTTAATTTCTTGGTTGGTGGCATAAGAATGATTGGTTAATTTCTAGTCTTTGGTTTAAGTTAATTTGCCTATTACTTTTATCAGTCGCCCAGGCTAGTCCACTTCTTTCTGGGCAAAAGGAGAAATAGTGCAGTTAAGGAAATTATGTTTTATGTTCTCATGGTTGAGGTGCCTATTGTTCAGGCACATGTAATCAGTTAAAAATACATCAATTATTCAAAATGTGGGTCAATTCTATAAAACTGCTATTTGGTAGCTAATGTCACTATCATTATTACCTAATTAATCGGTGATCTAATTAATAAAGTTTCACTACAATTTGGTAACATTTTTCTTCATTTACAAAAGGTTTGGTTAGATAAGATCATTATATAGAAAAGAGAAGGTCATTGTATAAGAAAGTCGAAGGTGGCCTAAAGAAAAGTCGTGGGCGACTTAGCGCGTGGGATCTAACAGAATCACCATCTGGGGAACATTTCATATAAATAAACTTTTGATTCCAATGTTACAAAACATACATCAATCCAACAAATATTTATAATATTGAGGATAGAAAATTATAATTGATATCTTTTCTTGAGAATACTATTTTTATTTCCTACATCCAGTAAATTGGTAATTTGGTGTACTGATTTTGGCCAAAACATTGTCAGATCCCCTCTAATAAGTTTGAACTTTCTATGTTTACTATATCAAAATTTTCATTGAAAGTTCATTTTGCGGTAAATTATCGGAATTAAACACTCTTGTCTAATTTTGTACCACAGGTGAGTGAGTGCTTAATTTTATGAAACCCAGACAAACTTGAAACTTTCAGATTACAGAGATAACTGTTAACAGAATCTGACAGAGAGAACATTCTAAACTTAAAATAAATTAACTCATTCCTTTACAAATGTTTTTAATTTCCTCAACGTTATGGCCTTATAAATAGTTCACAAGTTCGTGGGAATGTTACACACTAGGTTGAAGTTGTATGGCTATATATTATACAGTTGACAATGTTATTCTAAAGCACAGCTTTATTCTAGGGTTCATATTTTTTGTGAAAAGCTTTTGTTTTTATAACAAGATACCTTTCTATGTTGAAACTTCATGAGTAAAAATTTTGTGAAAAGCTATTTATGCAAATGTTAGGTTATATTTTTTGTTGAATAATGAAAAAAAATCTATATTTTTGAGAATATTGTACTATATTCATTAAATTTGTGATAACGTTATTAAAAAATTATGTATATATTTTTTTTGAAAATAGAATCAGTCATTTTTATTGATGACACTAACTTTTTTAGCAATATCCTACATAGTTACCACGCGTTGCTATTTCAGCAAGTTATATTTTAATGAGCACTACACATTTACTCTAGTTAGTTTAATCATTAATTGATATTTTTATAAAAGAAAATAACAGTCTGTTGTTATGCAATTAATTAAAATAAGGAAGTACAAAACAGTGAGTTTACTTTCATGGGGAAACATGTCTTATGAGTATTTAGAACTTTTCAGTAAGACTTTCCAATTCTCTTTCATATGAAAATATTTTTAAAGGAAAGTAATTATAAATAAATATTTCTAACACAAAAAAAATGAAACTGACTAATAAAATTTATTTCAAATAGTTGACGATAAAGATATTTTATTTCATCCTCGTAGTTTTTTGGATTCACATAGTTTCGCAAACAAAATTAAAAGCTTGCAATAACTGAAAGCTCTATATTACTCTTAAAAAAAATAAATAATAATAATAATAATATTATAAGGTATTTGTATAACTAATACCTCAAAGCTCAAAAAATCACTTAAGTTTTGTAAGTTTTGCATTCTTAGTGCTACATTTATATAAGGATAAGATTTTTTAGAGTTTATCTTTCGCCTTTATGAAGTCCATAATTTAAAAACTATAGCCTGTAGAAGTTCAAATTTACTATTCCATAGGATATGGTACCTAAAAAGATTTTTCTAATCAGTTTTAGCGAGGTACATAAAACGGTTCAAATGATTTTCCTCAAACTGGTGTATAACGTACTGCACATCTAAAGAAGATCTAATTGATTCTATTTCAGATATTTTTTCAGGTAGAAACTTATTTTTTTTAAAAGCATCCTACGGAAGCTTTGGTATATAATATACTTTCTTCATATACCATTTCGATGTATCTATAATATACCTTCTTAGAGAATTAAGGGCAATTGTCTAAAAAATTTTCTTTAGAATTTCAAAGTTGCTAGCCATACCAAATCACTTTTCTCTTCAAATGTTGTCATTCATCGATCACTTAATTAATTAGCTCCCCAAAATTACTAAATTGAGCTTTGATGTTTTAAATTACTAAATTGATGCTGATGTTTATGTGGTGAGTTTATTCGCAAATGTATGTATTATATAAAAAAAATCAAAGATAATCAATAAGATTTAGATTACAGCGCCAAGATAGCTGTATGTTTAGAGGCGTGGACCGCTACAAGCTGTGGTGTGTTGTGGTACTGCTTTGATCCCCGGGGTCTTAGTCTCGGATTCTGTTTACTGTGTTAATACAAATAATATGAAGATTTATGCTATCCCTCCCCGTCCACGACATCTAATCGGTAATAGAACATTAAAGACCGCCTGTAAAAAATTAGGGAAGATTCACATTATCATGATCGCTTGTGGAATAAACGCCATAAAGTCGGGAATATGATCTCTACACATTTTCTTTATTACGTCAATAACAATAAATAAATAGTCTAAAGAAAATGTATCCTCATTTTTGTCAGATCGAATACTAGAAAATTGATTAGTAACCATATAAAAATATTACCTCTAAAAGCCTTGTGGATAATTGAATATATTGATTATTTAGGGCATAATTGAATTAGTGGAAAGTTATCAATTAGGTATGTAGGTAAAAGGATAGTCGTTTATGTCATTAAATTTTCTGTACCTATTAGTGCATGATATGAACACAAAATTCATTTACATAATAAAATTTAACTTTTACTTTTTACTTCAATATATCAAGAAATAATTATGTTTCCTGATTTTTATATCGACTATATTTTTTTCTTATTGCATTATTATTTATTTTAATAAATTTTAAATAAATACGTTTTAAACATTTTAGTAGAGTAGAATAAACTTGGTAAAAGTACATCTTAAGAGATGAAGTCTGGTATGAAAGCAGCTGCGAAGAGGTCACCCTACGCACACAATATTGTCGTGTGCATTGGCAAGAGAACACAAAGGCCAGAGAACCTTGGCACATACAATACCGTCTCTTTTCACAGTATACTCGTATTTTGTTCTTTATTTTATTTATTTTATCATTTCCTTATTTTTAATTACATAACATATTGCTCAAAATATTTATTTCTATTAAACTCTTTGCGGTATTTGTAAATTTTTCGCCTTATGATATTGAAAATAAACATTATTAAAACATTATTAATAAATATAATGAAATAAATCATAACTCTATTCTATAAATTTTCAGAAATAATTTCTTCTTTTGACAAAGTGTCCTTCATTATCCATAAATAAATCACAACGAAAAATAAAATCTGGTGTGAACCACTCACACAACTTTCTCTTACTCCAGTTTTCAAAATTGTAATTGACAAATTTTATAGTTTGTATACCAAATTTGATGAAATTCGTTGGAGTTCGTCGAAAACTGGAAAAAAATTTTCAGTAAAAGCGCACTTCCTGTTTACTTATTTTCTTGAAACTCGGAATTTTGGCCATTTATTTATTTCTGATTAATTTTGTTTGGATGATAGAATTGTATAATCAACTATGTTAGCACTTTAGAGGAAAACCTAACCCCATCCCTCCCCCAAAAGTGTCCTTAAATTAATTTTTCCAGAGAAATGTTTTAAATAAAAGTTGTAGATCTTTGTATCTGTCGTTAATATACCAAGTTTGAAGAAAATCGTCGAACCCCTTTTTTTGAGAAAATTGCAAGAAAATAAAAAAAAAATACCAGAAAACTGAAAAATACATTTTAGTAAAAACGCACTTCCGATCATCCGATTTTTTACAAACTCAGAATTTCAACAACACATTTAATTCTAATTAATATTATTGAGATGATAGAATTGTATAGTAAACTGAAATAGCACTTTAGAGGACAAACCCACCCAGCCCCTCCCCTAAAAGTGCCCTTAAATGCATTTTCCCGGAGAAATGTTTCAAATAAAAATTGTAGATCTTTGTAAGTGTAGTTGTATATATCAAGTTTAAAGAAAATCATTTGAGCCATTTTTTGAGAAAATTGCAAAAAAGTGAAAAAAACATTTAGTAAAGTGGTACTTCCGGTCGAGGAATTTTGACCGATGGCCTACTATCGGATCCCATGGTGATACGCAAACGGAATATCAAGTTTGAACTTTCTGCGATTTTTCGTTTTTGGGCTATGCTGTTCATTCACATACATATATACATACATACACACACACACACACACACACACACACACACACAGATCATTTGCTAAAAACCACTTTTTTGGACTCAGGGGACCTCAAAACTCGGGGATATTTCCGGTGAAAACTCGATATCGAAAATTTGGCACGATTAAAATACTTCCTGTTACTATGAGTAAGAGAAAGTAATAATCATTTCTACTTCCCCCAAAAAGAACATGATGCAATTATTGTAGTTTTGTGGAAAAACTATGCGCACATTTTAGAGTTTATATCTTTCCTAAACTGGCTTCGATATTATATGTATAACGGGCAGAAACTGAACTAAATACGACACTTGTGAGCAACGTTACCTTCTACCTCCTCCACCCCCCCCCCTCCAACCTCCTTAGTCGATAAAATATTTAATGAACAAAAGTGATAGGTCTATATATCTGTACTTTGTGATACCATGTTAAAAAAAAAAAAATCGGTATCATTATAAAATCTCTTACTCCAATTTATACAATTGTAGATTATAAATATTCTTCAATCTTATAATTCTAAATAGTCATTTAGTTGTCTTCATTGTTATATTACTGGAAGAATAGCAACTTGATTAAAACACTTTTTCTAAGGAAAGCAATACTTTAATCCTCCCAGGCGGAAAAAGTTACAAACAAAAGTGCAGATCTTTTCACTTAAACATGGTCTACCTTATTTAATGAAATCCGCCGGGGTATTTTCATGGGGAAAATCGCTGAAATCTGTTTAGTAAAAACGCACTTCCGATCAACCGAATTTTTCAAATTCGGAGTTTGGGCAATAATTTAGTTCTAATAATATTATTTAGATGAAGGAATCATATAATAAACTAACATAGCACTGTAGAAGAAAACAGCCCACTCTCCCGAAAGCTTTCTTAAATGAATTTTCCCGGAGAAATGTTTGCATATAAAAATTTTGTTTTAAGAGAGCTTAAAGAAAACAGTTTGAGCCGTTTTGGAGAAAATCGCAAATTATTAATTCAGTTGGGTGGTAATTTTCGATCCCGAGGAATTTTGACAGATGATTTCCTGTCCTGATACCCACGCTGATACTCAAACGGAAATGTCATGTTTGAATTTTTTCTGCGATTTTTTACAAACAGCACATATACATATTTTCTAAAACCACTTTTTCAGACACACTGACCTCCAAAAACAACGTGTGTATTCCGGTGAAAATTCAATCGTGTCAAAATTGGACACGATCGAAATACATGCTCTTTAGTAAAAAGTAATTTTTTTTTTTTTTTTGTTGTTGATGGTCATGGATGGACTACTATTAGGAGTTTAACTTGGAAACATTTTTGGTTTCGTATACACATTTTTTTTTTTAATTTAAGGCGCGTCAACAACTATTGGTTATTGGCGCACGGAGCTTTATTCAGTGCACTGCCGGCTTCCGGACAGTGCAAACAACACTGTCCATCACCGGACAATGAGCTGTAGATACTCCTAGGAAGAAAAAATCTAAGGATAACACTGACTCGAACCCGGGACCTCCCATGTGGGAGTCCAACGCGCTGACCACTGAGCTAATCCCTTCCCTATATACATCTGTTATTATTATTAACACTGGTAGGCCTGAACTTTATAAATAAAGAATTTATATTTTTCACAATTAAATATAATTCTTGGGTTAGTGAGTTTCTCTGGAATATTTGGGACCTAGATCTTTACGATGTATGTAATAACAAAAGGCTGTAGGCACAATAAATACAATTATCTCCCGCCTACATCATGTGCATTTTTAACAGTTTTTAGCGCATTTTGTTATTTGAATTTAAAATATTTCACGAGCAAATTTTTAATGGATTTGAATTTTTTTTTTTTTTTTATGTACTTTCACGTGACAAAACTGTAAATACAAAAAAAACTAGCATTCATACTGTTGTTATGTAATGATTATGAGGTTTTTTTTTAAACCCACTCAAATGTTGCGTAGGATATATTGGGTTGATAGTTCAAGGAATAGTACTCATTCTTGTGGTTGTTTAAACTGTAATAACATTTTTTAAAAATGGCCGGCCTTAGAAAGAGTTTAAAAGAGATTATTTCACATCAAATTTATACTTGAAAAATTTTCCCTATATGCAGTTTCTAGTGCACTTCTATAAATAGACTGCTACATACCTTGTAATAGATATAAAAACATTTTATACCCTCAATTACAAGTGAATGCGGGTCCTTCTTGTATATAATTATAAAATGTATTTAATTGTTCTTAATATTATTAAATAGGTGGTGAAATCTTCAACATAATGAAAGACAATACCCTTCCCTTATTTCTTTTATCAATTTCGTGAACTGGGACATTTCTAAAAAAGGATATCTCCTCCTCCAAGATCCGTTATGCACCTAGACTTTTGAGCCTTCCGTGAATGATATTGTCTGTTGTACATTACTAGAGGCATTAGGGTCTCCTCTATCGCATACATGGCCGCTCTAGTCACAACTTCTTCAGACGCGTGCTTCATAAGGTAACCTAAGAAGTCGCAGCTTAATTTGTTTTTCAGATGCTTCAGATTCTTCCAGTCATAGCTGCCTAGAAGAGTCTTAGACTCTTGTGAGGCTTTCCAGAGCAGTGCTTTCTTAACTTCCTCCTCATTTATGAACTCTTCTTGAAGAAACTGTTCGCTTAACCCGCAAAAGTTTCCGGTTGACAGATTGTTGGCTCTTCGTTCATCGTATCTTAATATGATAACTAAAAGATTGCAACTATTATTCCCAGATCATTCACCCATGTATTCTCAAACTATTTCTGATCTGATAACCTATGAGAACGGTGATTTTCTACAGTCTACATTCTTTTATGGAATACGATCACAATCTCCTGTTTCCGATTATTCTTTCGAGATTGAAATTGTCACATCTTCCAATTCCGTGAATTTTCTCCTTGGATGCTAGGAAATTTGCCTTATGTCTTCCAGTATTTGGTCCTTGGCCGAATCCCAAACCCCGATGATCCCCTCAGAGGTTTTCGACCCACTTGTGTACCACCTAATAGCATGTTCTTTAATAACCATACACAGTAGATTTTTTACAAAGCTGTGTTTCCTAACTATCTCATCTTTAGAGGAGTCCCAGAGGAAGAAGCCAGCTAAAAGGGATTCCCATTCTCAGGTGTCAATACAACCAAACTTCCAATCATGTAACTCTAAAGATAGGGAAGGGATTAAGCACGGTGGACTACCAGCAGATCGAATCCAGTAGTGCTGTTCTTAGAATTTCTCTTCCTAGAAACCTCTACACCACACTTACCCGGTAATGGGCAGTGTTTTCTGATAAACTTTTCGGAACCCAGCAGTGCACTGAAAGACTCGGGGGGTTGGCGCAATAGATCTTTCAGGTCGCACTGCAGTATTCCCTACAAGAACCCAAATTTCAATCTAAACCTTAAAGATAACTCCCAAAATGGCTCTAAAAGTGGTGATGGCTTGAAATTACTGCAATAAAAGTATATCTCCCAAAAAACAATGTTTCCGATAAAATGTTTCAAATAATGTTGCCTAGGCTAAATATCCTTAGTTAGTATTCGAAGTTTAAAATTATCTTAGACCTCTTTAAAACAAATCACAAAAAAAAAAACTAAAACAAATCTGATGTGAAGTGAACCACCCAGACGACTTTTTCTTGCTGACGTTATTTACAATTTTAATTGACAAAAAGTTCTTCAAATATAGATCATTCGCTAAATTCCTATTCATAATGACCTCAAAACATGCGGCAATTCAATTTCTAGCAATAATCCGCTAAACATTTCTAAATAAATTGCTGATGAAAACTGGAATTTGGCCATTCACAAAAATCTTACAGGAATATGAGAACGTTATAAATAATCTCATTGAATACAAAGAGTTTGTTTAAGTAAGGGTATAAATTTCTCTCCACTATTGTTGGAAAGAATTATTAAAATTTAAATATTTGTTCAGTAAGAGAGGTAGCGAGAATGGTCCAGTTATTATTCAAATTGGCATTGAAATACTACTAAAAAATTTGTTTTGGCACTTAATATGTAAAACTCAAATAATTTTCATAAATCAAATCATTGTACCGAAATCGGCGGAGCGCTTATTATTTATTATACAACTGAAAAATCTCATTTCCGGTTGGCGCGTTGTGTGGTATTGCTTTACTGGATAAAAGAAAAAAATAATGTAGGAATTTCTACTTTGGTACCTGTTAACTTCAAACTCTCTTCAGTCTAACCGCCAGTATAAAACTGATAAGAACAGCATTAAAAAATGGACAACGAAAACGTTAAAAAAAAAAAAAAAAACCTGAGGTATTTGACCGGAGACAGGTGGATATACATCTGCTCTCCTCTAGCCGGCTACAAACAAAACTAGTTTAAATCTTATTAAAATATAACATTTGAATAAATAAAAACATCTGATAAATACAAAAATAAATCGTAACATATAAAATGCGGTTGTAGTATTGTTCTCCAATTACGTTTACTCAGATATATATATATATATATATAGGAAGTTGTAGAAATGGAAACCATCAAACTGCCTTCTGTAAACTTCCCCTTTCACTAATGCATATTTAAACACTTTTATATCGTGTTAGCAGTGGATTACTTTTATATTATGTGATATCGTTAATGAGATGTGCGTTAAAGGAAATGTCCGTATTTGTTTTTTTTGTTTTTTTTTTTTGTAAGAGAGAAAAAGCTTAGTAATCAGGATTTCCCTGCTTGTAAAACTTAAAATAGAAAATTACAGTTAAATCTTTAACCTAATAGGCTAAACTATCTCTAAATTCTTAAAAATTCCTAATACAAGACACACTACACAACATCTATATATTTTGATTTTTTTTTATCATTAAAAAAAGAAATAAAACCTTTCCCATTGGTTTAATCTTTATTTTAATCTTATGTTTTTGTAAAATTCCAGGTAGTAAGGAGTGAGAGAGAAAAATAAGTTCCAGTAAAAAAAAAAAAAAATACAAGAGAAACACCTGGTACTATTTTGCCAGCAAAGAAGGTCCGTTACACTCACTGGGGTAACTGTTATGGTAAACAGTTGAATTCTAACATTAATCCATGTGAGTATTTCTCATTAAAAGTTTTACCTTAAAGAAAACTAAAAGTTTCATTTCTTTTAATGCACAATTTAATGTTTTATTGGTGGAAAAAAAAAGTAAATCATTTATTTTGAATTGGGTTCCCTGTTGATATCTCAACGCGCATGTGTGTGTATGCATGTTTATGTGTGTTAGCAAATAACTGGAATATCATTTGTGAATTATCAATAATTTTAAAATCTAAAATATTATTTCACAAAGATAAACTAAAATAAATTCAAATGAGAAATACTTGAAATAAAAATTGAAAAGAACATAATTTACTTGTTAAATTTTGTAATTAAATTACCTGATTATGTTATATATAAATAAATAAATAAAAATATTTCACAAGCACATATAAACACTATTTAAAAACAAATAACTTCAATAAATAGTAATGAGACACAAAACTTTGCCAACTGACTGGAGTTTAAAGACAACTCATACAGATACAGGGACTCCCCCGGTAACTCCCCACTCCAACAGAACCTGAGTCACTTACCTCACCACCCTTTCATCCTTAGTCCCCCTTCTTTTTATTATTTGTAGTTGTAGACTTTTTTACCTTCTTCTTTAAACAAGGTATATCACTTCGTCATAAACTATTCATCTTTATGTTCTTTTAAATATGTATTAAAATTCCACCACCGCAGTCTTTGAAATTCATTGAAGTCTCCCTCATTATAATAGTATGTATACAAGTTTGTATATACAAATAACTGGAAAATTGCAGGAAATTCAAACTTGTTATTCCCGTGGGTTATACCCATGGAATTGACACGAAAGTTTCTGCGAAAATCCGTATCTTTTTTTTTTTTTATACAATTTTTTCATAATTTTCTCAAAAACAACTCAACTGTTTTTTAAACATAGTATTCTTCATAATCGTACACCTAGTCTATCGCATAAGGTTGAGTGGTTTTTTTTTTGCACATCTTCTTCAAAGCACTACCTTTTACTCCACTGATTATACTCCCGAATTGGACCATACATTAGTGTTGGGCATCCTTCTCCTTTCAGTCTTTCCCTCAATGTTCCTCAAATTTCTTATCTTAGTTACAAAAAAACTTGACTTTTATGCTTCGTATTTAATGTCCTGGATTCTGATGAATAAGTAAATGTGGAGCACGTGAATCGATAGACTGTCACTTTGGCTCTCTTGGACACTTCTCTGCTGGTACCCTTGCTACCGCAATAAACAACCTATTAATAGCACTTATACTCTCCCTAAATTCCATACACACCAAGCCCACAGTGAAAAAAGTTTAACACGAACACGAAGTTTTTTCGTGTTAAAAGAATTTCTTGTTAAACGATAAAATAGCGGTTTGTTTTCGTCCCGATTTCTCTACCATTATACACTTAGAAAAATAAGTTTATGTATTAAAATAACAAAAAAAAAAAAAAACATTTTAACACAAAATTCACCGAATTCGAAAACTAACTGACATGTTTTGACAATGGCATGCGGAAACCTGATGTGGAGTGAACCACCCAGACAACTTTTTCTTGCTGACGTTATTTACAATTTAAATTGACAAAAAGTTCTTCAAATATAGATCATTCGCTAAATTCCTATACTTAATGACCTCAAAATATGCGAAAATTCAATTTCTAGCAATAATCCACTAAACATTTCTAACATAAATTTCTGATGAAAAATGGAATTTGGCCATTCACAAAATCTTACAGGAATATGAGAATGTTATAAATAATCTCATTGAGTACAAAGAGATTGTTTGAGTAAGGGTAAATTTCTCTCCACTATTATTGTTGGAAAAAATTATTAAAATTTAAATATTTGTTCAATAAGAGAGGGTGTGGTAGCCATTGTTTATTTTGTTCCGTCAAACGAAATAAAATAAGCCAAAAAATCTGCGTGATCATGTTACTTCAGAAAATCAGATATATTTTGTTCGTCCGAGAAGTGAAATCTTTTCGTGTTAAGCGATATTTGTTTTGTGTTAAAAGAAAAAAAAAAGTATGAAATTACATAGTATTTTGTCGGGACCACAGTATGATTTCGTGTTAACCGATTTTTCATGTTAACCGTTTTCGTGTTAAACGTTTTTCACTGTATTGTGTTAGTTGTTTTTGTGAACAGAAGACAAACTAAAGACGAAAAATTGGAAAAAGTTCAATTCATTTTAGGGATTCTGACACGCAACCATTCTATCAAAAATAATCTATGCCCCGTTACTGTTTTAACCTATTATTCGTTAACATCTTTTTTCACTTTTATTTGAAATGTTTTTTCCAAGAAATTTGATTTGAGAGTTTATATAAAAGTGTTGAGTAGCAAGGCTTCATCTCACCTAGAATGTCATTTCATTCTTGAATTCTACGATACCACTTTCCATACAATAATAAGGGTAATTAGTGGGCTGGAAAATTTGCACTTTTAAAAAAGTTGGTTTACTAGATTTCGAGAAATATATTGTGAGAAAGTTGTTTGAATGTTTTATGCTAAATTTTTCAAGCTAGAAGAATTTCGATGATGAAAAGTTAAATTGAAAAAACGTCGTTTTCCATTTTATCGAAAATCAATCGTTTACCAGCGAAATAAATTTCACCTAATTTCATACCATCAAGAATACAATTTTATTAACTTTTATTATTTTTTACCAATGCTTTCAACGGGAAAAATAGTGCAATAAAATTCTATTCTAAAAGGTCCCCCCCACATATACTAACTTGCCACATTACAAAAAGGCAATAAAAAGGTGCTTCATAGGTGATTTTTCAAAGCACTTAACATAAATGGGGTTTTACAGTTTTATGTGACGTTAGAATATAACTTTTTAGTGAAGTGGAACTTATGTTCTACTTGAGTTTGAAATTATAATTCTTTGTAGAAAGAATAAAATTTAAAAGAACATCCTGTATTGTGGAATTTCATCAACAATAAATCGACTCATTTTTCAACAATGAGTGATTCATGGCTGACATCTTCCAGATAAATATTTCCTCAGTGCGATATAATTCATTAATATTTACTAAAATGTATAAATAAATGATTAGTTAACTCGCTTTTTTAAACAAATATAAAGGAAATTATTTAAAAATGCTTATGTATATTTATTAATAAATTGATCACAAGTAGTCATTGTGATTATATATAACTGTGAAATAATAGTTGTTAGAAATATATTGCTTGTTTGTAGGAATCTTTCATGATGACAAATTCGCTAGACATTCTCTTATGGCAGTTCCCACATTTCTAACTGGCAAAACTGTTTCAAAGCTGGATTTTCCACTACATTTTGATTTTGTATAGGATGATGGAACCGTGAATAAAATCATTCTAGCTGACATATTTCCTTAAAATTAGAATTTTTTTTTACCGAATGTTAGTTCCTTAAAAACCCACCAGGTGATGGCGCACTGATATGGCACAAGAAAGCCAAATATCTCAGCTCTACCAGAAACCTCTAAATTCAATTTTTTTCCATAAAATTTGTAATCTTTCCTTAAAAACTGTTTTTGAGGTATAGCGAAAACTGGAAATCCCCATTCTGAGAAGTAACATTTCCGCTTAATTGATTTTCTTTATATTGGGTACGTAACATATTTAATTATTCCTTGTTTTATATGGTTAGTAAAAGCGGACGATATTTAAAAATCACATTTTTAAGAGAAACCTCTGGTCACGTTTTACCAGACCTTTCCAAAAATCATCCCAAAACAGGATATTAAATTTTACAGGGTATAGTTAGAAAGACGAATCCTCTGCGACCTTTAAGATTTATTTTAGCTACGTTATGTGTTAGTGTTTTCCATACAGCATATAGTCGTCTGTAAAGTGTGTAATTTATTGTTATTGAGTGTAGTGATTAACTACTGGGATTTGCATGTGGGTCCATAAAACCAATTTTTCACCTCTGGAAGCCAAATTTATATTTTGTGAATACCGAAGGTATCAGTGTAAGTATTGATCGGTTGTTAAGCTGGGATACTCGCAGGGATGTCAAAATACCAGAAATAGTGGATAGTCCACTTTTCTTGAGGGGGAAACAAACATTACAGGGCTTATATGTAAATAGTAGGTATACGAAGTGTGATGTGAAATGTCGTCGTTGTGAATGTGTTGTAGTAGTAGCTTGTGGCGTGAGCGGTTTAGTAAAGAGCTTGTGTGTATGTTTGTTTAAGAGAGAGAAGTATCAGAAATAAGAAAGTAGTCACCACTGCTAACAATAAATATATTCTATTAAAATAATAACTACAAGTTATTTGCAAAGAAATTATTAACTTATTAATATATTGTGGAAACTAGTTAGATTGATTTTACTTAAGGTTAATGTTTAAACTGGCACTGATGTTTACTCGTAGAACCGAGTTCTGTGAACTCTAAAAGACAATGGTGGTCTTCTACCTGAATAGTCCCTTTTGCCAGCGAATGTTACATTTTCTTCATAACTTTGATAATTTCAAATAAAATATATTTCTATATTTCTGGCATCCATCACAGTTGAAAATCGTTGGAGCCGGTTTTTGAAAAAATTGTGTAACACTATTCTATAAAGTTGGAAGTTCCAACGGATTTTAACTGATCAGACACATTTTCCGTGATAGCCTGCTTCTTTTTGTGGTCATCGACCGGTTTCAGGCATTCGCCCATCTTCAGGATGCGTTTGTCAGACAGTCTGATAACACAGACACTTGCACAGAGCCAATTCAGTTTACGCACTCACTCAGTTGACCACCGGTCGATGACCACAAAAGAAGCAGGCTATCACGGAAAATGTCTCTGATGCTTTCCAGCTCTGCGGAATCAACCACCACATCAACGATTTTAACTGAAACTGTGTTAGGCCCCAAGATGGTACCCAATCACAGTATCAAATTTGAGTTTTTAAGTATTTTTCTTTTTACTCAGTCAACCCCCCACATTGTAACACACTTACATCCCCCACTTACATATCTATTTTTGTGTAAAAACAATTTTTCTTCATGTTGATATTTCTGGTGAAAACTGAATTTCGAAAATCTTACAGATTGTTATACTTGCTTCTAATAAAAGTAAAAAATGTAATGTCTATCCTCACCACTAATTCATAAAAATCAATTAAGATTAATAAATATTTCAAATAAATGTGATACATCTTTTTAAGTGTTAGATAAGAATACTAAATTTTAAGAAAATCTTTGGAGCTATTTTATTAAAAATGAAAACAAAACATAAAATGGGGCATCCGTTTGATGAAATGTAGCCGATAATTTTAGGATCGGATCCACTCTTCTGATATCTAATTAGTAGTTTGAACTCAAGGCAATTTTTCGTTTTTGAGATACGGTATTGGTTAGTGAAGGTCAGCCTATGATTTCTTTTTAAATCTGACAAGATTGAAATAGTTCCTCGTTTTCAATAAAAATAAAAATGGTAGAATTCAAAAATTCTTATAACATTTGGTTACATTAATCAATTATGAAACCAGGTTAAATATCCACAACTAGACAGAAGGTTCATTCACTTTTCTGATTATGGAAGTCATATAGTGTCATGTTGCTTTAAATTCTTAATCGTCACATACATGCATGTAAACCCACACTTAATAAGGCTCTACATTTACAAGTTATTATAGAGTAGCCATATTCTCGTTTAGACTACATTCTAACGTGTACCTAATTCGGCCACTAAAACTTGAGACGACTATTTTATCAAATCAGCGGTTTTTACCATTTTTATCATACATATATCTAACAATTATCAAATGAAAATGGGAGATGCGGAGGGTCCAATCTCGATATTCGTACCGATAAATCTGTTGGGCGCTAAATAGATGCTCACATATTGTTCATGGTTGTTTTTTTTCTTTTTTTTTTTCTTGTTGGGTAATATAATTGATTAGTCAATTAATTAAGTTCTATACCAGAAAAATTATTATTTGTTGCCAAATTACTTCTCCAAACTAATTGTTTACATATTATTACAAATATTTTGCCATTTCTACCGTATTTTCTCAAACAAAACTAATTGGATTTTTACTTTTAGTGAGGCGACATTTCCGCCATAAAACGTATCTGTCATACAGTTTTATTTTGGGACAAATTTCGCAGAATTTTATCTGATGAAAAGTTGGAAAGTTACAAATAATTTTTCTTAAAAAATTTTAGTCAACATTCAAGATATTTCAGCCTAAAATATGATGAACATTACTGACCACCCACAACAAAATATATATTTCAAAATAGGTCCTGCAGTAATAGTTGATGCAAAACTACTTTGGGTTTAGCGTTCAGTAAACGCTCAGTAAACTCTAGTTTACTCATACTAGCACACACACACACACACACACACACACACACACACCACTCACTCTCTCCTACCTACCATCCCTACAATTTTACAGACTTACTATTTAACCTATACAACCGCCAAACTAGACCTCTTAATTAGTAATCATAATATTATTTGATAGACTGTTCCACTACGATATTTACAACGATAACTGAGCTCAGCTCATTTAAAATAAAAGATATTTATTATTTGCTGTTAGATCCAAGGAACAGCGTAACTTGAAAATATATTAAATTCCAATTTTTTATGGGTTGTTTTGAACTCCAAATGATTGTAAAACCAATTTACAGCCTGTGTTTTTTATTATATATTAATCATATATATATAAAAATACATTTATTTCCTGTGACGTTTCAGCAATACACTTGCCATTTTCAAACAGGTGGTTCTGATATCAGAACGTTATTATATCTGTAAGTAATATACAAATTTGAGATAATACAAATTAATATGAAATATAATTCTTTATCATATGTCTAGATTTAGTAGAATATTGTATAATTATTGATTTCATATTAATTTGTATCATCTCAAATTTGTATATTACTTACAGATATAATAACGTTCTGATATCAGAACCACCTGTTTGAAAATGGCAAGTGTATTGCTGAAACGTCACAGGAAATAAATGTATTTTTATATATATGATTAATATATAATAAAAAACACAGGCTGTAAATTGGTTTTACAATCATTTGGAGTTCAAAACAACCCATAAAAAATTGGAATAAGATTCTAACAGCCTATAAAAAGAAATAAGCAACCAAAATATATTAAATTTTGAATAGATAAGAATGTAATTTTTCGAAAGAAATTTGAAAATTATCTTGGATTTTTAGAAATTCTTCTGGCTGGCTGAAGAAATTTTTTTTTAATATAATAGAATTATATTCGTTTGCGCAATTACATTTTGATGAAAATTTATAGTTCAGTTTATATTTAGAGTACTGCTTTTTGTTGAAATAACATTATTTTTGTCACTCAGGAATAATTATTAATTTGTGAGCAAGTTCTGCGCCAAAAAAAAATGATGATTATGTATTTTTGTTTGTAATTTACTGTCAGTTTCCTTAGACCGATCCTCTCACGATCTATTTATTAAGAATTGAATTTTATGTAAAATTCCCAGCTTGAAGTAGATCAGTTATAAGTTGAAAAATGCAGCGAGAGTGAGTGAGAGTACTTCTCAGATTTTTTTTTTTAATCTAGAAAAAAGATATTTTTTTATAGAAGAAAAAAATATATTAGTTTATCAATAACTTTTTATAATTGGAGATTATATTTTAACATATAACTTGAAAAGATTCCTGCAATATATTCATTATAATACTCGTAGTTTAAAATAAATTGCATTCTAAAATTTCCCATATATCTGGAAGAAAGTTAATAAAAATGGATGTTAGAAATGGATAGCGAACAAATTTCTATTGTATACAAAATAAAATTAAAAATTATAATAAACATGATATAATAATATAATATTAAATTACCATTCCTATTGTGTTGTTATGATGAAGTATCGTGTGACCAAACTAAAACTAGTTAAGTAAAACTCTTATTATAACTAATGAAGTGAATGTAAAGTGTATATATATATTATTCGTTATTTATTTATCTTTTATTTTTCTTTTACTTTCATTAGAAATGTTTCGTTCTTGGCTAAGCTTTCACTAATTTAATAAAAACCCCCAAAAAACAGACTAGTGAAATTAATTAATTGCTTTGTTTAGTAATAATAATAATAATAAATTTAAACATATTGTCAAAAAAAAAATTACTCTCATTTCTTCTTAGTGACATGTTTGATTAAGATTGATCTATCGTTGGTTTTTATCAAATTTGTTAATACTCTCTCAGCTTTCTTTTATTTTATTTTTTTATTGGTAATAATTGTTTTAATGCTGAGATGTCAGGAAAATTGGAGAATTCAAGTCTGAATTTCTTCATCATTGAAGAATTAGCCGAAAGTATCAGCCATTAGAGACATTTTCCGTGGTAGATCATTGATCGGGAGACCACAAAATGAAGCAGGCTACCACGGAAAATGTCTCTGATGCTTTCCAGCTCTGCGGAACCAACCACCACAACAACTATCAGCCATTACATATAAAAAATTCTTGTATTTAAATAATTATGTTGTGGTTGGTTCTGCAGAGGATGTATCAACTAAATTTGCTCTGTGCAAGTTTATGTTATATAATGGATATATTAGCTGGAAAGAATTTAGGTATGGTAGATGAATTGAGAAGAATACTTGGTTAACACTGGTTAACTAATATATTTAATTAAGTGATACAGACGGCCTGGACTTTACAATAGAGAAATGTGTACGAGTAGAGTGGTTATGAAAATGACACGTAGTAATTGGATATATTGAACTGACTTCAACTGTGTTTTTATGGACTGTTCGTCGCTATATTTATACAGCTTCTCCCACTCCAGTCCGAGAGAGTGGTTGAGCTTCTTTTTGCTCTCTTTGGTTGCTGAGCTTCTCTTTGGTCGTTGTTACATCATAGGTGGAGAGAATTTAGGTATGGTAGACGAACTGAGAAGAAGACTTGGTTAACACTGGTTAACTAATATATTAATTAAGTGATACAGACTGCCTGGACTTTACAATAGAGAAATGTTTTAAGGTAGAGTGGTATGAAAATTACACGTAGTAATTGGATGTATTGAACTGAATTCAACTGTGTTTTTATGGACTGTCCGTCGCTATGTTTACATAGCTTCTCCCACTCCAGTCCGAGAGAATGGTTGAGCTTCTCTTTGATTGCTGTTACATGTTATCACACTGATAAAAAAACATTTGTGTTGGGCGAATGATCACAAAAAGAAGCAGGCTATCACGAAAAATATCTCTGATGCTCTGAAAGAATAAGTATATCCGCTAGCCTGTACTAAATTACAAAATTAGATTCTAGACTATTCTGAAATTGTATTTGCTGATAGTTTCCTTGTTAGACTGGCTTTAAAATGCATTATAATATGTTAGCTAAAATCTTGAAAACATTTTTACATTTTTTCCCTAGTTGAATAATAATTGAATGAAGCTTTTAGAATAATTAAGCGAGCACCACCATCATTTAGAAAGAAAAAACAAAATTCGATGTGAAACACACTCTTGAATTTTATCTTATTTACAAGTGTTATTTGTAAAAATTTATAAAAAAATCATTGGAGTGAATTTACAGGAGAAAATAATCTGATTTACAACATTCACACACTTTCTCTTGAATTTAATACAAATATAAAAATAAATTTTCTTTGAATTTGGCTATTTTTTTATTCATTTGTCTTAACATAAATACAGTGGAGTTTATTAGCACCAGTACTAGGTTGAAAATGAATAATGTCTTTATTCATTCTTAAAAAAATCAATAATTTTTCCGGATAAAGACTTCAAATAAAAGATTCAAGTTATAAACGTATAAATAATATTATTTATGCAAACAACGATATTATTGATGCAATAACATCGTTGTAGCCGTTTTACGAGAAAATTCCAAAAATCCTTAGAAGCATATTCTATAAAGTCGTATTTCCGGTTAATTGAATATCTTCAACTTTGGAGAATTCTAGCAGTGCTACTAAAGTACCTCCGCTATTAAATATGTGATAGAACCATGCATTGTACTGAAGGTATATTAGAGGATAGCCTAACGTTGCTGTTCTCCTAGAAATCTCCCAAAAAATCAATTTTCCTGGCAAATGTTTTGAATAAAAGTGATAGGCATTTATAGATAATTATATTTTAGACAAAATAATCCAAATCTGTCCATGTTGGACACATATGTATATAACCTCGTTCGAGAAGGGTGAACATGCAGTACGTGAATATATCGAACCCTCTATATAGACAAAATAATTGTTGGAGCCTTTGTCTATAAAGTCGTGAAATACTGAAAAAGAAGATAACCATTCGGTAAAGTAGGATTTCCGATTGATAGATATTGACCAAAACTAACTTACTGTCGTCACATGTGATAGTGGTATCTAAACGGAATACCAAGTTTGTGATTTTTCCTACGTTTTTCGCCAAACATTTTTTTCCGAACTCTGAGGGTCTCGAACTAATATTTTGGTGAAAACTCAATTTTAAAAGGGTAAGGCTAGGCGCTGACATGCAACTTTTGGTTGTGCAACAGTTTAGTGGCGAAAATGAGTCCTGCACAGTTGTATGATAACGCGTGTACTTGCAACTGATGTGCAACTGTCAATTTAAGCAACTAAACAGTTTGTGTTTTGACACAAACGAAACGATTGATTGCGCAACTACGTGCAATTGTTTTGTATCGTACAGGTTTTAAACGTGTCTACGCTCACTTGTGATCAACAGTTGCAATCTTAGTACGTTTAGTGCCCACAGCTAAAATGAAACTGTGGAAAATGCCAGTTTGGTAGTAGGGTACGCTAGATTCTATGAAACTCGAATTTATATTTTTTCGTATTGTCAGGAAATTGACCCTTGAGGTGATGTGAAATATTTTACAAAGTAATCTCCTGCTGTTGACCCACCACGAGTACCACGAATATTCATATTACTGAGGGGACATTCATATAATGTATGAATTTTTTTCGTATTTTACACCATCTCTTTGTCGCACAACTTTTCCGGGTGAGAACCTAAGTCTTGATATACTTATGAAACTGTCCTTTTAACAATCGTTGCGGCGTGATTGGATGTATCCAGTATTTCTTCTTTCTCCGAAAGTCCTTTCTCGTTTTAATTCAAGAGCACAAACCGACGCTAGTTCGTTGAAGTTCATCTTAAAACTGAATCGTTTAATTGCATGTATGCTAAGTTGATGGCACATGACGGTTTAGTTGCACATGACAGCGCACTTTGTCATTCGCCGATCAAACTGTTGTGCAACTATTGCAAAACTTAAAAATTGCATGTCAGCGCCTAGACTAAGAGTTATAAGAGAAGGTAAAAATTAAAATCTGAAAAAAATTATACAGTAAAATCCAGTTTTCGTTTGTAAACTACGGTTCCGTTTTAGATCTCCTGCTAATAACTAAACACAATATTAAAGAAAAGAATATTCTGCCATATTTGTTCCTATAAATTTTTCCTCAAAAATATTGCCACTATAATAATTATTACCCCCCCCCCCAACATATTCTCCAAAAATTCAACTTGTTTATTAATTTTGTAATTATTAATTAATTATTTTATATTAATTTTGTAATTTTTTTTTTTAATTTGAAAATGTGCTTGAAAATGTTAATTTTTAAATCAATTCTCTGAACTAATATTGGTATATTTAGCATAAATATGACGCTTATTTTATATTATGAAAAATCAACACTTATTGAATCAGTTATTTGATATTATGAGAAATTAACACTTATCGAATCAGTTAACTCTTAAATATCATTTAAAAATTAGCAAATAAAATTAAGTGATCGATTAAATCATATCACTTGCACACTTCTAGATAATGAAATAGACTTATTATAATCTTTAATAAACAGGTTATCATGTGATCATATGTTTTGTCCTCACCTCTTTAAAAGTACTTAAATTATTATCTTTTTGAACTTTTTAATAGTATGTTATAAGTATGCTTACAAATAAAAGTTTGTAAATGTATTATGGGCGTTGCATTTCAGTGCATAGTTGCTTGCAAGTTTGTTTTCTTATTGCCGTCTTCATTTGTAGACAAAACATTTATTTTTATGACAAGCATTCTCTGTATGGTATGTTTTTAAAAAACTCTGATGTGAAACACACTGATATGAATTACACATGCTCTTCATTTTTCAACTTCTAGATTATAAATATTAAAATCCTTTATTATATGTGAATTATATTTTAAATTTTCAATTGAATTTAGAAGCAGTAATTCCAGTAATTAGAACAAATCCATCCTAAAATGATTTTCTCCTTGAAAAAAGTTTCCATCAAAGCGAAAGATTCTCTGAACGAGTAACAAGTATGGTAAATTAAAAGAAAACCTTGGTTGGACTGTATTTGAGAGAAAATTATGAAAATGATAGGTCTCCGTATATATAGTTAGTAGTATACTAAAGATTGTCTTCCATAGAGAAAACTGAAAAACTGTTCAAATAAAGTCGCACTTCTGATCAACCAATTTTCTTCAAACTTGGAATTTTGGCATGTTTAGTGTTAATTAATATTATACAGAAGATGATAAAGTCATCTAGTAAACTAATACAGCACTCTAATGGAAATCAAAAAAAAGGTTTGAAATAAATTGTATAGTTCTTAATATGTTTGTGGTTAGTTTATTAAATTAGTAGAAAATCGTTATAGTTAATTTCCAGAAAATAGCAACAACAAAAAAATAAATAATCCATTCAGCAAAGTGGTATTTCCGGTTGATTGAGCTTGACCCAAAACCTTAATGTCCAGGACCCTGAGTAGGGCTTAAACGAAATAGCAAGTTTGAACTTTCTCCAACTTTCCGTTTTAGTTATGCTAGAGTTATTATAATTTCTCTGTGGGGAGGGAAACCCTACGCTATCCAAAGCTTCACTGGGCCCCTATAGCTACCTCAAGAAAAACAACAACAAACCGGGTCTAGAGCAAAAATCCAGACCCGGATCTAATCCATCTAAGATTCACCGCAGTCCGAATAAATTGGACAATAACCTTAAGCGGAAAATAGCCTAAGCTCTTCCACAGACATCCTATTCCGACCAAAGGTCCTGAACTAATTTCCTCCACAACCCAAGCAATCAGTCATAAGATGGATGGGTGTTTCCTCCTCTGTCTCACAGACTACAAAATGGATCCGGTATGAGCCCCATTATGTAGGGATGTCCCCTTAAACCACAATGTCCAATAAGAGATCCAACCAGATGCCTGAGAGCGCTCCGTGAAAAACACAGCAACGTCTAACTAATATCCTTCTCCGGACCCCCCGATGAGCATTGCTGTCCATGTCTGAAAGCCTGACAGACATGTGCCAGAAGGCACGCCAACAGCAGGCTCGGTTCCATTGAAAGGAAGAGAGGTGCCTAATTTGGCAAACCTGTCCACCTCCTCATTCCCAAAAATTCCCATATGACCTGGCGCCCAGACTAGAAGCACATCCTTCAGAGAAGAAAGCTCTTCCAATCTTTTAAAACATTCTAACACCAACCTGGAAGTGAAGACACATGAACTCAGCTCCTTCAGCTATGCTAGAGTTACACACACAAGATCTTTTATAACTCTTACAAGAGTATGATAAAGTAAAAATACATTTATATTTCGCATATAAAAATATCAGTTGCATGCACTTTTAGAAAGAATGCTTTTCAAAAGCATTTATCCAAATAAGCAAAAACATTTAGCCTTTTCTTCCAATCAACCTTTAACCAGTTCTAGGCTACCATTTACTTGTATTTTATTTCTCTATTGATTTCTAAAAATAGACTTCTTTTATTTGCAAAACTTATCTTTTTTTTTATTTTTATAGTAAAGTGATTAAAAAATAAGTTTTCTTTGTAGAATCTTTACATTATTTTACTCATTTCTTTTACTTTTTTCTTTATTCTATTCTGTTAAAAAACGAAAGCAGTTTCTACTATTAGTGGCCATTCATCACAACTCAAAAAATTGGATTGTTAGATCTTTTTCTACAAAATTGAATGAAAATTGATGTACTAAGTAGTATGAATGACAAAGAATGGGGCGTTTTACTAAAAAAAAAAAAAGTAGGGTACAAACACACAGACAGCGACGCGACTATGAGCGAAGCTATCAAATACATGTGAACATATGGCATTAAATACACAGGGCACGAGACGAAGCGAAGCGACGCCACGCGATCTGGCGCGAGAACCTCTGAAACAAATCAGTTTGCTTTTTACCAACGACTAGAAGAGATAGCAGTGTGTGTACAGTAGCCGAGATGGATGGTGAGTTAACAATTAATGAAGTTTTTTCACGAAAAAGGTAACTTTAGACATTCTAGTGTACTTTACAAATAATGCCTCATTCTCCCTTAATATGGGAAATAAATGGTGGTACTCTTCGTGCACTTCCCTCCGTTCACATACCTCATTTATCCATTCCCTTTTAACACCACATTGCAAAGTTTTTAATTTAAATAAAGGATTGTCACACAAAAGTGACAGCGCCATAGTGCAAACTGGCTATTCTTATTGGTTCTAGTTCCAAGTCACACCGCGCCCCATCGCACTCTATGTGTTTCCATATTGCGTCTAGCCGCATCGGGTCGCGTCGCTGTCCGTGTGTTTGAACCTATAAGTTTAGAAATTATCTGGCCTTCTGTTCGGACATCCCTCAAAATGTTTTAGGTTCTTTCCTACTAATAATTAATTTTTTTGTATGCTGCTATATTAAGCGTCGGTGTTTTTTTTTATTTGTTTTTTTAAAATCAGTAGACCTACATTTTGATATAAATATTCTTACAAAACTTTAATACGCTTTATATAAGAAGGTTAGGAATATAAATGTAAAAATGACCCTTACTGAATGTCTCAGATTCTATTTAGTAAATTTTAATGGAAACTCGGATTTTTCACAACTCTTATAGTCATTAATTTTATATAAAAAAAAATTGACCAAAACAGCGTATCAACATCACACTCTAAGGGAAACCTAAAAAAATTTTTTTGAATACAAATAATACCTCAAAATATTTGTTTATATTATTATTAAATCACTTTCAAATAACAGTTTTTATTACTTTCTCTTACTCCTAGTAAGAGGAAGTATTGTAATCGTGTCAAATTTTCGATATTGAGTTTCACCGGAAATATCCGTTTTTGAGGTCCCCTGAGTCCAAAAAAGTGGTTTTTAGCAAATGGTCTGTCTGTATGTGTATGTATGTATGTGAACAGCATAGCTCAAAAACGAAAAACCGTAGAAAGTTGAAACTTGATATTCCGTTTAGGTATCACCGTGGGATCTGACACTACGTTATCTGTCAAAATTCCTCAACCGGAAGTACCACTTTACTAGTTGGGTTTTTTACTTTTTTGCGATTTTCTCAAAAATGGCTCCGACGATTTTCTTTAAACTTAAACATCAACCACACATACAAAGAGCTACAACTTTTATTTGAAACATTTCTCCGGGAAAATGCATTGAAGGCACTTTTGGGGGAGGGGTGGGGTTAGGTTTCCATCTAAAGTGCTATTTCAGTTTATTAGACAATTCTGTCATCTAAATAATGTTAATTAGAATTAAATATGTTGTTGAAATTCCGAGTTTGAAAAAATCGGATAACCGGAAGTGCGTTTACTTTACCACTTTACTAAATGATTTATTCACTTTTTCGCAATTTTCTCAAAAATGGCTCCACGATTTTTTTGAAACTTGTATATAAACTAAACATGCAAAGATCTACAACTTTTATTTAAAACATTTCTCTTGGAAAATTCTTTTAAGGCACTTTTAGGAGGGGTGGGGTTGATTTTCATCAAAGTGCTATCCTAGTTCATTATACAATTCTATCATCCAAACATAATTAGTTAGAAATAAATAGATGGTTGAAATTCCGAGTTTCAAGAAAATTAGTAAACCGGAAGTGCGCTTTTACTGAACAGTTTTTTCAGTTTTCGACGAATTTCATTAAATTTGGTACACAAACTATAAAATTTGTTAATTATCATTTTGAGAACTGGAGTAAGAGAAAGGTGTGAGTGTTTCACACCAGATTTTTTTTTTTTGTTCTGTCCAAAAAAAATAATAAAATAAAATAAAGAAACGAACAAATACAAAATTACAAAAAAGAATAAATAATTTAAATTTTTGTTCATTGATTAGTTTTACTTGAAATTAGTTTGACTTGTTATCTGTATTAATATTTATATTTTTTAAATGTGTTATGCGTTGAAGTCACGTTTTGTAATATTATATGCCACTAGTACCAATAGTTCTGAATATTGTTTTTTCCAAAAGAAGTTTCTAATAATGTTTCATAATTGTAGCATTTATATTTGGCATATCTAATATGTTGTCATCACTAACTTGAAAAGTAAGTGAATATGTTTACTTTTTTGTTTTTTGCATTAAAGAAACAAATATTTAAAAATCTAGAACAACAATGTTGAGTCATAAGCACAAAGTTATGTTACACCTAAAAGAGATAAATGACGATGATATTGTAAATTTCCTTAAAGATCTTGATTAAACGAACGGTCACGCAGATATTCTGACTCATACCTCTACCTGGCCTTGTTGTGTGTACTGTTTGCATAAAACCATAGCGTATATCTTTTAAGTTTGTGAATTTCTTAAAATATTTATTACATTTCTAGGATAGAAGTTATTAAAAATATAACAGTTTATTTTATCTACATTATTTTTTTAGCTAATGCTATAAGAGAAAGTTATGGTGTTGTTTCAGATTTTCAATACTGACTTTACAAAATAAAACTTTTCAGTTCCCTATTAGTTGTTTTTTTTTTAATGTTTTTTCGAAATGATCTACATATGTATAGTGTGTCTGTTGGTGTTGTGTATATGCCCGTGTTAGAGAAATTGCAAGTATCTCAGATTTGATATTCTATTTAGGATAATGGAAATTCGAGACGATGATTTTGGTTAAAAATATGAAACGAATTGAGGATTACTTATTCAACTTTTCGCGTTTTTTTGTTTTAGTATTTAATCCTAGCAATTAATCAAAATTGGGATCAACATGATCCTCCACGGGCTTATTACAATCCTTTATTTCCGCCACCACTATTAAAAAATTATATATATATTCGTTTGTGAAAAATTAAACATAAATTATTAATTATTTGTGCTACATTTATTTTGCCCTATAAATTTATGGATAATGGAAACATAAATGTTTTCCTAGTTTTTTCCATTCATTATAATTATCATTCTGTTATAAATGTTGAAATAGATTATCGCTTCTGTTGCGAAATTTTCCATTTAGTTTGAGTAAATTTTGGTTTGGGTAAACAAGAATTCTTGGGGTTAATAAAGTATTTTTCATCATTATAAAACCATGATATTTAAAAAAAAAATAAAAAAAAATTATTTTGTTTTTTTAAAGATATTAAAAAGTAGGACAACTTTGCAATTTTGTTTATTGTTTACTTCTAATAAATAATAGTATTTATCTTGAATTCAAGGTATAAAAGGCAAAGAGATTTGTTCCGCTTTGAAAGGTCATTATACTTTGTAAAGGTCAACTATAATAATGGAGATGGAGAGAACATTAATCAGCAATTTGATGACGGTGGCGAGACTTGGTTAATAAAATAAAAAAGTCTGGTCGTGTACAAAAAGGAACTTGGCGATAAATTTCTTTTAGAGAATGAAGAGTGAAATATATTGATAGAAGTTATCTCTCGAATATAATTTATAAAAGTAAAATAATAGCATCTAAAGTAAACAGTTAAATATTTTATTTGGATATTTTATATTTTTGGTTAAGCTTCAGTTATTTTAGTTATGGTATTTTATTTATCAACTTTAAATTATGTTTTTCCTAAAAAGTATAACTTTACTCAAATTCTTTGTTTTCTGATGAAATCAGTTCTATTAAATTAAAAAGGTTACTTTTTAAAAATAAAAAAAATTGAAATAATAAAATCGGATGATCTAACTTGTGCGAAATTAATTTATGATCATAACGTGAGTCACGCTTTTCAAGTTGAGTCTACTCTTGTTTGTTTGTTTATCCATTCTTTCATCGTTCAGGAAACTTTCACTGAGATATCATTAAACAAATAAAATAAATATATTATTCATGATGACAAATAAAAAAGAAAAATTATATGTTTCAATACAAAAATCGAATTCAAATTTGATTCATTTAAAAAGTGTTATTGACGTCATTATCTTGCTTTTAAGGTGATTGTTAGGACAGAAGGCTTACTACCGATTAGATCATTGTTTTGGATGATTCATTTCTTAACTAGCTTCGTATTATCTATTCATGTTTTCTCTCTCTCACCCTTTCACTTTTTTTTCATTGCATTTTTAACGTTTAATGTGGTCATTTTATTTTCAATGAGCTGTTTAGTTCGTTTGAAATGATTTATTTATAAAATATGCTGCAGTAATTTTCTGAATCTAAGGTAATGATAAATAGTATTTTTTTGTGTCCATTCTTGGTGAAATCATAATTTAAGATTTCATGGCAATAGAAATAATTTTCACAGTTGGTAACCAACTAACCGTTAGTTCTCCAATTTTACTCAAGATTATTGGATCAAAATCATTGGAGCCGCTATGAGAATCGAACCGGGACTCTCGCGAAATGGAAACTCGCCAAAACTAGATTAAATGACGAATTCTGTTGCAAAATAGTCAAACACTAAGGTTTCATTATGATTCATTTATTTTTGAAACACGGTTAAGGTCATTAAAATGTCTGAAATTCTAAAAGTTGTTGAAATTCCATAATGACTATAATTATGTAATTATAAACTTTCTGTGACTGTACAGAAATTAATAATGTTTAATTTCTTAATTTTTACTGTCGTAAGAGAAGTTACAGATTTTTTTTTTTTTTTTTAATTATTGTTTATCACAAATACCTGTTTTGATGTTCTCAAAGTTCGAAAAGATATTTGCAACTTTCTCTTACCTTCTCCCTCCTTCTATGTGTGTGTGTCCGTAGGTAGTGAAGTGGAAGATGCATGTTCCCCAAATTTGGCAAACCCGCAAAGTTAGTAATAAAGAAATACTAACCTCACTACCTCCCTCCTATGTGCCTTTTTGGAGAGAGCTTTTTCTTAAGAATTGCAATTAGATAAATTTTATATATATATTTTTATCAGCTTCCAAGAAAAATTCTGCGTTCGTTTCCACCCGGAATGTGCGCGTGATTTTGTTGAATGGTTCCATGATTATCTTTAAATTTGGGGGGATTTATTATAATATATCTAATGTATTTCAAACATTTTTATTTTAAATTGATTTTTTCATTGGTTCAGAAATTTGCTTGCTTTTTTATAGAAACAAAACGGTAGAATAATTTCCATATATTTTACGGTTCTTTCACTTATGTGATTATTAAGGGTATTTTTTTTATTGTCTGTAGGGAAGGACCAAGCCCTATGCTGTCCAAAACCCCTCCGGGCTCATATAGCTACCCCAAAGATTGGAGCCTTCTCGATGCATTCCTAGCCTGCGGACAGTGTTCTCTCGTTACAGACAACACTGTCCATCTCCGGACAGTGAGCTGTAAGAGGCTCCTAACAAAAGAAAATCGAAGAGCAATATACCGGACTCGAACCCAAGACCTCCGCGTTGTTAGTCCAGCGCGCTGCCACTGAGCTAATCCCTTCCCTTGATATTAAAGGTAAGTAATTATATATAAATTTGAAAGATTGAAAAAAAAACTTTGGATCTTGAGAAATACTAAGTTAGAGTTCGTTTAACAATTTGATACCAGACTCCTTTTTTCCAGATTCTTTTCTTTAATAGAATGCTGAAATTAGTTATTGAAATGGCATATAAATTCCACATAGTTTCAAACATAAAAAACATGATTGCCTGTGAATGATTTTCATCTAACAGATGCTAGAAAACTAACAGAACTTTTCAGAAAGCTGCTTGCTGTACGTTATTTGAAAGCGACAGCAACAAGTAGGAAAGTGTAGCTGGTATAGCAGAGGGTGTTAAGACCCGCGCGAGTGGCCCTAGAGAAATGACTGAATGAAATCAATCTTTCGAATCTTATCAGTAATTAATCAAATTCTGAAAGATCAATTACAATGTTCGTTGTATTCAGTAAAAGGTGAAATTCACATTAAGTATGTTCGGTATTTAATGTTAATTCAAATTTGCCGCCACGGCGTACAATAATTTTATCCTGGAAGGGTGTGTTGTACTACTTGATAATAATTTACTAATTACTAGGCTGTGTCCTAAATGTAGAGAAGGGGTAACCTAAGCATTTTCTCCCCTCTCAGTCCCCCATTTGCCATTTTAAGCTCGAAGGAGTAAGTCATTATGCAACACTTCCTTGAATAGGTCGCAGTATAATACCTATGCCATATTCATGCCAGTGTGGTTGCCCTTGATTGTGAAAACCCAAGTTTGTTACTTCTGGTTTTCCTGGGTAGTATAAACTCGTCCTTCTGTCGACTTAGCGGCTCGGTCCTCTCGGGCCTGCATAGGTTTATTGTGAAATCACATGGTTGTTACTTCTGGTTGGTTTTCTGCGTACAGCATCTGAGTGGGGAGCCTATTTAATTATTATCTACGATCATCAGTCAAGTAGTAGTGTATTGGTCAAGACTCAAGAGTTAGAGGCACATAAGAATCATTTCCTTATTCCTATTTTTTCCTCTCCCCTTATTCCTTTTTTCCGGATATGAGCTGAGGACACATGGATCTTCCAACACTGGTAACAAGGATTCTGCGTTTCAAGGTAACCGCCATTCCTTTGGCTTATTGAAAGTGATAATAAATAATATTTGCTATCTATTTTTAAATTTAATTTATATATTCATTTTTGACCATATAATTATAAATTTTTAATTTGCCATTTGTTGTTCAATTATATTATATTTTACACAGTCCACTCAATTTATATTTTATACTTTTGCTGTTTTTTATTAAACAGAGCGTACCCGAGGTATCTCACTCAATATATATTTTTATTTTATTTTTCCTGCATTTACTGTATAAGTATTTTTAATATTTACTTTGTTAGTAGATCATTTAAAGTGTTTACATTCATAAGCAAAATAGAACGATGCTGATTGTTATATCCTATATGACTTGATATACAACTTTAATGAGCTATTGCTGTGTTGATAATGTATTCTTATTGTAATTGGCATAATAAAGAACTGTTATTCTTTCAAAGAAAGGTTTCAGTTTCCGCTTCCGTCTATTTCATTCTATTGACTGCTAATTATTATTATCTTATCTTGCCAAATCTTTATTATAATTAAGACTCAGCATTTAAGTTACATCGCATATTTATTTTTTCCAATATAGTGTTTAATATCCTGTTTAATCTTAGCTAATAGCTAGATTACTTTAGTGTTTTGTATTTAGATTTTTGTTAACTTATTCTTTAAGATAAAAGTGCAGTAACTGAGTAGCATCCTGGAATAATTGCCTGGATGGAGAAATAGTTGGATATCAAACACGGAATCCATTGTTGTATATGCGGTTGGATAACATCATATAACCTCCCAGTGTGGTGGGTGGCAGAGACTTTTAAAAGAGAGTTGTCGTCACCTGCATTAATAGCCTGACGACGGATGAGAATCAGAAACCGATCAGAACCAACAAAATGATATCTAAAAACCCATTAAGGTCTATTAATCTGATATTGCGATTCAGTTTTCGTAATGAATTTATATAATTAAAGCAAAAACGTAATGCAATTTAGTAGGAGGAGGGCTATGATTTAGTTCTGTTTTATTTCTTTAAAGAACTGTAATAAAAAGTGAAGCTTATTCTAAAGCGTTCTTATTTTAGTGAAGAGCGAATTCTATACAAATGTCTTGTAGATCATTCCATCAGAAATCAATTGGCCTCCATTATTCTTTAAATTAGCTTAACTTTCTCTTACACAGGAAACTTTAAAGAAATGAAAATTTAAAATTGATCTTTTACTTTAACCACGGAATCCATTTACCTTTAGATACTCCATGGGATCTTAATAAGATTTTGATATCAACGGGACTTTACTAAATGTTTTTATTTTCTCTTACTCCTAATAGAAAACGGCACCAACAATTTTCTTCAAACTTCGTATGCTATCCAAATTCTTATCATTTTTATTTGAAACATTTTCCTGGAAAAGTTGATTTTTTTGATGTTCTAAGGGAGCAGCAGCGTTATGTCTGAGTACCACTTGAGTAAAACGCACGGTTCTACTATCCATACAGTATTAATGTACATTAAAAGTATTAAAAAAGTTCCAAATTTGAGGAAAATTGGTTAACCGGAAGTGCGAATTTACAGAATCGTTTTTTTTTGTTGAGATTCTGAGATACTCGGCTAAAACGATTTTATTTTTAACTTTCTTACGAAAAAAATTAATTTGAGATAGTTCTGCGGAAATTTATAGCACTAAATTTCAAATGTTATATGTATGGGTTTTGATTCAGTGTTATTGGCGCTCTTTTCTGGACTGCAATGTAATCATTTTCTTACCATTTCCATTTTGTGTTTTAGAATCTAAACCACCTAATCAACCATCCGACTTCCTGTGTCGCACCATTGATGAATTTTTTTTTTTATTATTTATTTTTTTTTAGTACGCCATTAGCAGGGCTTTTTCAGCCATCAGGTATCTAGCAGTCCAGTATATTGCGGAGTTCTTCTCCATGTCATTCCTATAAACTTTATCGCGGCCAATATCCAGAGACTGGCAGGAGTTTAGATGTCCAGCATCCATTGGCTCCTCTAAGCAGAGGGGACATATGGGGGGGTTAACAACTCCAATCCAATTTAGGTGAACCTGGAGATAGTCGTACCCAGTCTGAAGGCGGAAATTGGCTGTGGCTACTTTTCTTGGCAGGCATCTGGGCAGGGGCTGTCTAATCAGTATTCCCCATCGTTTACCGCTCGCCTTTTGCTTACGCGATGTATGTAAAGCTTCGTTGACTCTTTCTTTTATTTCACGACAAGCACCTTCGTAGCTGATAGCTTCTGTAGGAGGGGGTAGAAGACTGCGTTTTTTGGCCAAATTGTCGGCCTTTTCGTTTCCAGTGGTGCCACAGTGACTGGAGATCCGCTGGAGAACAATAGTCCAGCCTCCCTTAATCCTCTCGTGAATTTTTTTGCAGCCTGCAGAACACGACCACTATCAGTTCCGGAATGGGAACATAGTGCTTGAATTGCTGCCTTAGAGTCTACGAAAAACACAACTTTGCCAGGAGGGCGGGTGTTTAAGATTACCTGTGCAGCCCAATCTACAGCCGCAATCTCGCCATTAAAATTGCTACAATTGCCTCCCAGCGATCTGCAGTGGTCCACTTCGAGGCTGTGCACACCATAGCCAACTCTCTTTAAGCCTGCATCCGTAACAGACGCTGAACCGTCCGTATATACATGGCCATTCATCTTGGGGGTAGCAGATATGGATAACTTCAGCGCTTCAGTATCTCAGGGCTAGTCTTACTTTTCAGGGCGTCTTCAAACAGGAAGAGGGAGCAATTGGCAATAAAAAAGGTGGTAATAGACTCAGCGTTTCGCGGAAGTGGTTCATACGCACCCACAGAGATGTTATACTTGCTTCCAAGCTCCCTAACAGCAGCCAACATGGGTTTTTGGGTTTTGAGGCGCTGGGTGGCTATGTTATTCTGTTCCCAGAAAGAGACTGGAAGTCTTATTAGCTTTTCACCAAGTGTCATCGCGGCCCCTTCGCGTCTGACTAAAGGTGGTTCCAGCGCAGTTTGTAGCTCCATAGCTAGAATTGAGGTAGATTTTGCGGCGCCTGTGTTAATTCTAAGGGCATTGTGGTGAACTTTTGCAATAGGTCTTAGACTGGCTTCACTTCCGGTTGACATGAACTCTTGACCATATTCCAATGTAGGCCTCACGTAGGACTTATATGCATTGGTCAGCACTTCTTGGGTTGAGCCCCATTTGATCCTGTCAACCTCTTGAGAAGTTTTAGGCGTTTCTCTCCACCCTCAGCCAAATTCATGCCATGATCTTTCCAAGAAGGTGTTTGGTGTAATTGTATGCCCAAGTATTTAAAGCTGCTCTCCTGTTTAATGTGGGCGCCATTATATTGAAGGGCAATTCCGTGACTCTTTGTAGATAGCGTAAAAAGTTGGCATACTGTTTTCTCCGCATTCACAGTCATGCGATTTGTTGTTGCCCAGTTTCCAAGTTCAAGAAGAGCCATTTGGAGCGTTTGTTCAATTGCTGGAATATTGGTGCTTGTAGCCCATATAACCAAATCGTCAGCGTAGAGGAGGCATTCAACACCAGGAATCTTGTTGATAGCTGTTATTAGGTCATTCATCATTACATTGAAAAGAATACAACTGATAACTGCACCTTGGGGAAGACCCTGTCTCATCAGTCAAAATCCTGAGTGTCCCGTTTTATATCTGACTCGGGCGTATCGGTCGCTCGGCATAAAAGATTTAAGCCATGTCAGCATATTGTTTGAAATGCCCATTGATTGAAGTTTGTAGGCGACCATCTCTTACGCCACACAGTGTCATTCGCAGATTTAAAATCATTGTACGAGTATATGGCAATCGTTGACTGTTTTTTATGGAACCCATTTTCTACATGTTGATGAAATGTATGAATAGTTTTAAAATTTTCTTATCTCTTAACTGTTGTTTCAGTATAATGTACCGTCACACCGTCTACATAGTATTAAGAAAAACTATTTGTTTATTAAAAATTTCAATTAGGAGAATTAGAAGAAAAGTTGAGAATTGTAGTAAGAAAGGGGAGACGTGTGAGATTTTTTATTTCCCTGGTATCTGAAAAGATAAGACGATACTAATACATGTATTTGCCATATTTAATTTTTTTTTACTCATTACATAAATTTAATACAATTTACTCCCATTCATGGTAATAATGATTGATAATTAAAATAGTGTATATATTATTACCTAAATAAAGCTATTAATCTCTGGGAGTCTCAGGACCACAACGAAATAACTAAGAATAAATGCACTTTATTAACTGTGTAATGACATGGAAAGTCATACCAATGTCAAAGTGGTTCCAGCCAGCTGCTATCTTAACAAAGGATGGCAGTAATAAAAGAGCAATTTATAACCAGCGACCTAGCAGGCCGCCGTCTTCAAGACAATGCCGGCCAAACAAACAACAAAGCCCTTTTCAATACTTTACATCAAAGCAAGCACCGATAAGGTTGGCCACTGACCTAAATAAGGTCAGCAAACTACGAAGGTCGCACAAGGTCGCACACTAGGACAGATGTCTTGGTGTGAGTGTGGCCAACACCGATATATAAACTCTATCATATACAACGAGAGGAGCATTATATCATATACGACCATACGAGCACGTCTATATACACGAGCAGCAGTTTACGCGACTATACACAGTTTTATTTAAACTTATTATCTTTTAGTAGTGCATCTTAGTTCGTTTATTTTATCATTCTAGTTATCAGTTACCATTTATACGTTAAAATTATTGTTAAAATACAGTTTATTTTTATAAAATCCGTATTAATAATTCGAGCTCTAACTTCCAAAATCTCTTAACTAACTTCCGCCCCCTTCAAGACATCTACTACATCAGGAATCACAACAAACGATTCCATTACAACTGCTTACAAAAACCACCTTATTAGTACTGACATTGAAGCTCTTTATAAAACTAAATACAATATGTACATTAGATTTATTAGTCAATTTAACTGTCCACAGCAATATCTTTCACAAAACGTTCCATTAGAATTTCTGAAAGTAGTTGCTCAGTTACGTTTAGCAAACAAAAAGTATCCAAGGATTATAATTAAAGGTAAATAATATGATTTTAACCCGGAAAGAAACTGTTGCTTTGTAAATGTGATTTATCAGATTCGATTGTTCATCTCCTATTAGAATGTAAAACATTTATAGCCTACAGACTTAAATATTTTGTTAACCTACCAAATATTGAACTAGATGCATTTGATAGTATCTAAAATTGCAATTCAATATCCGAAATAAAAAAATTTGTATTTGTTCACAAAAATTTGCTTAGAATTGAGAGACAAGTTAAAACCCTATTTAAATTAGACGGATGAAACTAAAATAGTTATCATTAGCTATAAATAAGCACCTTAATCAAGTTAGAAAACAATTCTCTGTTGTTTAAAATTAAAAACTAAGAACATTAATTTGGTTTATAATTTTGTTTTGTTTCTCTTAAGGAAAGTGATCATTTACGTTGAACTCTTGCTATAAAATGTAAAATTTTTAAGCAATAACATTTTATTTTATTTGATTGTTTGTATATTATTTTGGTTACTTAAAAAATTGTATCTCCAATTTTTTGAATGTAATTTATTCACTTACAGTACATCCATTGATAGTAATAAAATAATCGATTTTACTTTTTTAGAAAGATTTGCGACATAAATATATGTATTAGGGGTTAATTTCCTTTAACGATTTAATGCTCTACTCTTAAGTCACTGTTGTGTTATAGTGAGCAGCACGCTATCTGCAGGTAAAATTCATTCAAGGCCAGTCCCCCCTGTTTACTCTTACTCATGAATGAAGAAATGTAAATTAGCATATTTACATTTCCTCATACAACCCTTTTTTTGAATACAATTTTTTAATTTACACGAGTTATTCCAAGAAAATTTTTTTAATTTTCTTTTGTATTTTGCCAATTTTTACTCTCTCTTAACGGTAAAAAAAAAATTTTGTTTCATGATAAATTGTCGAAATTGAGTTTAATCTAATTCTCTCTCTTTCTTTCTTTTGTATATATGTGCATGAAAGAGAGAGAGAGTGTGTGTGTGTGTTTTTGTGATAGCATTGAACAAAAAAGAAAACTACGGAAAACATATATATCATTTAGGTTAGGTATCACCAAATGATTGAACATGAAGTTATCAGTTAAAAATCTATCATTCTGTCAATAAATCCAAAGTGTGGCTTTTATAAATGTTTTTTCAGTTATCAGCAATTTTCAGTACTATGATTTTCTTTAAACTCAGTATACAAACTTCAGACTATTACATTTAATAGAAAAAATAGAGCTTTGACGTCAAAACTTATTGTAATGTCTCGTTATAATTTAGTTTTACCATATGATATTAAAAGGTAAGTACTCATTTAGTAAAATGTATGATTAAATAAATTCGTCAGGATTAGATTATGGGGATTATAGTAAAAGAAATTTTTTGATATTTTATTTCATTTTTAAAGAAAATTATTGATTTTCTTGCCCAACAAAATTTTGCATTTATGACAACTAATTGCCATGTCTCATTACTAAAATTATTATTACTTAATAATGGGGATAACTCGGTATAAAAAAAAAAAATGCAAAAATACCAGCTTTCAACAATTTTGAAATTGAAACTAACTTCTGACCTCCGCTTTGTATTCATTACTGATACGTTGTAAGAGTAAATAAATGGAGACAAAAGTGATCCACAACATATTAATATACATGTTGCCAGAGATAAAAGCCCTGCACAAATTAGGTACTTTGTTGTTGGTACCCCTTTTTGAAGAGCGATTATTTCTCGAAAATGACCATCTTCAATCTGGAATGCTATCTTCTAGATACACCTAACACTTCTACTTAAACAGGTTTGAGTATTAGAGACATTTTCCGTGGTAGCCTGCAGTGTGTAAACTGAATTTGCTCTGTGCAAGTCTCTGTGTTGTCACACTGTCTGAAAAACGCATCCTGAAAATGGGCGAACGCCCGAAACCGATCGATGACCACAAAATGAAGCAGGCTATCACGGAAAATGTCTCTGATGCTTTCCAGCTCTGCGGAAACCAACCACCACAACAAGGTTTGAATATTCTTTTGTTCTACTGTTTTTTTCATTTCTACCAATTTTTATCTTATCCTAGCAAGATTTGTAGGTGATGAAAAGTAAATAATTTCAAATGAGTATCAGATTATACAATAAAATTTTAATTACATTTAGTTAATGGAGTTTTGTAGTAAAAGTTAAGCGTGAAAACAAAGCTGCAATAATTTGTTTAACTAAGTGCAATGGGGACGGAGACACTGCTTTGTTAAGACAAAAAGAAATATTGTATACATATGTCAAAAGCAATAAAACTTAACAACGTCTTTGTGAAATATTTACTTAACAACAATGGTTCGTTCCATTTTATAGTCTTATCAGCACATAGGAAGTATTTTTGCGTGTTCATACTTATTCAGTCTTATTGTTTGACATGTTTTTTTTTTGACTCAATATTTCCTTCCTCTCACTTTCCTATTTTTTATTTATTTTTACCTTTTTATGTTCCTCGTATAATATTTATTTAGGATGTAGTATTTTGGAAATTGAAGACTGTAAAATAGTTCTCTATAAGAGGCAACTATTGCGATTGTGTACAAATTTTTGAAGCTGAATTTTCACCGGATTGTAATTGGTTTGAGTTCACTTGAGTAAAAGAAAAAAATGTTTTTCGCTAATGTTTGGTTGGAGGAAATCGCGTGAGTGTTTCACACCACTTTTTTTTTTTTTTTTTTTTTAATTGTAAATGCAGCAGAGCTTGCATTTCTTACTTCTTGATATTTATACTAGAGAATTAGTTTATAAATATTCTTGTATTAACATAATGGTCTGTCCTTAGAGAAGTGTTCCAAGTTTATTTTTCATATCCTTGCGCCCACGTTTTCCAGCAGATTAGATGCTTTCATATACAAATAAGGAAGCTTGCCAGGACTTGTGGGTAAATTAGTTCTTGTGCACATATGTCTGTTTTACGACTTATATCATAGACATTGATTTAATAGCTGTAAGTTTCACTTTGAAAAATTTCTTCAATAAAAAGTTTCGTTTTCAATTTTTGTACTCTGTTTTAATTTATTTTCTATTTCGGCCTTATTTTATTACTCATCGCAAATATTGATGAAGTGTGTTTAAAATGAAAAATCAGATATAAACATAAGAATGTAAGAGAGGTAAGGTAAGCATGCTGGAGAATATTACAAGATTTGGATCCAAAACAGATTTCTTCGGATAACTTATCGCATGTCTATGAAGAAATCTGTCAATTAATCTAATTAATACAATTTAATCAAGAAATTTTCTTGAAAATTCCTATGTAACAATGTTTAGTTGGGCTGGCCATAAAAATGGTGGTGGTGATTTTTTTACTTGGCGGCCTTATGTGGAGCGCTCTATGTGAAAACTAAGGAAGCTTGTGCAATTTTAAATTTAATCTTAACTGGAGACACCTCCAGTTTCAGAAAAAATGTTTCAAATTAAGTGACTTGTATTTATCTGTGCAGAAAATATTCCAAGTTTTCTAGAACTTCACCCTAAACCGTTTTGGAGAAAATTCTAAAAAAACTCAAATACCTATTCTGTAAAATCCCATTTCTCATAAACCGATTTTCTTCAAATTTGGAATTATCCATGTTTCTGTGTATGAAAAGAAGGGCATCTACGAAAAATGCGTGCCCTTCCTGCAAGAGAAGTTCAGAGAAGAGTTCGGGGAACGGGATTCGCGGTCTATGGACTATGGTTCGGTTCCAGGGGAACGATCCCAAAAAATACTCTTATCTTTTTTCGACGATGTCGATCATCGACAGAAAGAAACTGACGGTGATTGCAGAGCAAATAATTATTGACTCCCTCGGCATAATCCATAACCACATATATGGTTCATGACTTTGCTGACTGAATGTGATTTTTGTACTACATTTAATGTTTTTTGGTATCGATACGAATCCAACGAATCAAATTGTTAATTGCCTCACCAATATTCTGTACTTTCGCTGATTTAATGGATGTCAACTTGATTGATCAGTACGCTGTATCATTGCAACTCAATTTAGTTGAGCAGCACCGCCGTTCGAGCTGGATGGTGTATCTCTCTATGTAGGTGGTAAAAAAAACATATTATTTTATTGAACTAGTACTTTAGAGGAAAGCATAAAGCCATTGTTCCCCTAGAAACCCCAAATAAAAAAAAATTCCTGTAAAATATTTCAAATAAAAG
The DNA here is from genome assembly GCA_011037195.1 of Triatoma infestans. Classification (NCBI taxonomy): domain Eukaryota; kingdom Metazoa; phylum Arthropoda; class Insecta; order Hemiptera; family Reduviidae; genus Triatoma; species Triatoma infestans. Next base: position 13,654 of record JAAEAF010006441.1, on the reverse strand, counting down.
TGATAGGTATTTATGTAGGTAGATAGTATACGAAGTTTAAAGAAAATCGTTCGAGCTGTTTTCAAGAAAATCACGAAAAACTGTAACATCATTGAGTAAAGTTATAGATCTCATGTAGACCATTCGCTGAACACATTTTTTTTTCGTATTCAGAGGACCCCAAAACATTTATTTCCAGTGAAAACTCAATTTCGAAAATCTGGCACGATTGCAATACTTCCTCCAAAGTAAAAATAAAATAAATACTTTCGGTTACTCTGTGACGATGTGATGCCCCCAGAGATACTCTGCATGTAACATTTAACCTTCCCATAAGGATAAGCTGTTCACGTAGCGTCATATATAGCCATTCTCAAAGGACTTCTTTTCATAATCATGCCATCTCAAATCACACATATCCAATGAAAACGCTTATTTAGAAAAAAATCACTTTATCGCTTTATAAATATGGTGGAAGATTTTGAATCAATAACATATATGGACTGGAAATTATATATAAGATTCTTTAAGGAATAAAGTAATATAAATCCAGTAGCAAAATATTATTTGAACGTTAGGAAGTAACAAATAAATTGTGGGGTAATAGCTATTAATATGTGCAAGGTGTGTCTCATATATGAGTAATACCTGCTCACCAGAATATTCAATGACTATTTACACCTAAATCTCTTATTTGAATAAACAATATTTCTGAATACATGTTGTTCTCTATTTGTTATTGGCACAACAATAACTTTTTTTTTCTTCTTTTTTTTCACGTGTTGTTAAGAGACTTTATTCGTATTTCGTATAAGTGTTATCAAAAGTTCCGACAGTAAGATCTTGATCAAAATCGACCAACCGAAAATGTCGACTACACATTCAAAAGAGCTACAATTTTTATCTGAAACATTTCTCTGGGAAAATTCATTTAAGGGCACTTTTGGGGTTGGATTATGGTTACGTTTTCCTCCAAGTGCTATTTCAGTTTATTACACCATTCTATCATCCAAATAATATTAATTAGAATGAAATATGTAGGGGAAATTTCGAGTTTCAAGAAAATCCGATGAGCGGAAGGGCGTTTTTACTGAAAAGTATTTTTCCATGTTCAGCTATTTTTCGAAAACGGCTCCAATGACTTTCTTTAAATAAGTATTTCAACTACACATATAAAGAGCTATATCTTTTATTTGATACATTTCTCCGGGTGGGCTCATTTAAGGGACTTTTGGGGAGTGGGATAATACAATTTTATCATCTGAATAAGATTATTAGAAATAGATTGCCAAAAATTCTGAGTTTCAAGAAAATTAGTAAACAGGAAGTGCGTTTTTATTAAACAGTTTTTTCAGTTTTCGTGGTTTTCTCCATAAAAACATCGACGAATTTCATTAAACTGGATATACTAACTATAAAAATTTGTCAATTAGAATTTCGTAAACTGCGCAGTAAAAGAAAGTTGTGTGAGTGTTTCACACCAGATTTTTTTTTTTTTTTTTTTTAATTTAAATCACTTATCATGTTTCCTGACCAAATTCTTAACTGCGATCTGGGAAAACTGAATTGTAATCTTTTAAACTTTATAGAAGTGAATATTAACTTTTTTAATATACCTACTTAACTGACTCTTAACTTTGATTCTTTCAAATAGTAAGCTAAATGTAAACTTAAAAAGTTTAATGAATTATTGCCTTTTTTTTTCATTATTCTTATTTCAATATCAATTTAAGTAGTCTTCTTGTTTAAAGTGTTAATTATTGATGTCAGTATAGATCAATTAAACCAATTATATTTTAAGTTTAGAAAGAAAAATAAAAATCAAAGTAAACCAAAACTCATCGTAATATGATTCAATAAACAAATGAAATCTTTAAAACGAGAGTTCTAATAACTTATTTAAGATAAAATATTTGGTATTGCGGATATGAGGTAAATGTTAATTTATTATTTCCCTTGCATGTTTCTTTTTGGCGAAAGAAAATTGTGAAATCTCTTGAGTGAAATCAAACACGTTTAACTTTAGGAAAATTAACTTAAAAATGCTGCCTATTTTTTGGAATCCCCACTCTCAATATTCACGAGTGCCTGGAAGGACATTTACCTCAAAAATGTCGTTTTATTAAGTTCAGATATTCGCATAATTTTAACATTGAAGACAACTAAACATTTAATAAAAATTATAAGTCTGAAGAAAATTTGTTAATAATAACTATGTAAATTCAATAGCAAAAAGTGGTATGAGTCTTTCTCACCAGAATTTTAATATTATTTTTAAGTAGGCGTTGTATGTTTAAGGTACAGCTTTATTCTGATCAATTTTTAAATATTACCTCGCTCTCTCTTGAAGAGGAATGAAAGTATTGTCGCGTATTTCTACGCGAATTGATAATAGAGGGGACAATTAATTGTGGGAGCCCCCTTACTGTGTTTGAAGTTTGACTGGTCCCACGTTGATCCAGTCGTATTTCTTATTATTCTATTTATATAAGAATTCATGCTATTTTGTATTCATTTTATACCACATTACAATTAGTGCCTTGCACAATACTGCATTGATAAAAGGATTATGTCGTCTAAGATGGTGTGATCTAGTAAGCCGCGTATCCTTCCCCACTGGGTGGGTCCATCTCAGTGAATTCAGTTCTATCTCAAGTGCTAAAGCTAACACTACTATTAAAGAACACTTTTTGCTCCTGGCTACTGATGCCATCTTGAATACTCAGCACATGCTTTTTTTCTCCACCAACTCAACTTTATTGCAGGCAGCTCCAAGCAGCTAATTCTCACAATTGAATCTAATTTTACTGAAGACATCTCGTCACAAACATCTTCAAGAGGAGTTATTGCAACTTCGAAATTAATTCTTTATCAAGTTGGGACGCCAAGGCTGGTGGTAAGCAGTTATTTGGTCCTTTCCCATCCCAATTTCCTCTTATTATTATTATTATTATTATTATTATTATTGCCAATATCTACTTTAACATTCTTACTTCACTAGCTGAGGACTCGGGAACCTTAAAGAAGCATTTTACAATATTGCATACATTACTGTAATCATCAACTCAATTGGAACGATCCAATTTGCATTACTGACAACTTCAAGCGCAGTGTGATTCATTATTTAATCTTTTATATTAACTCATTTAAGGAACTAGTACCAGTTGAATTTAATAGCTGAATAACACAGCCTTACTCAACAATGTAGCCAGTCAGATATAGCACTTTTATCTCACTTTTCGTACCCTGGGAATCTTCACATCCAGGTATTTCTTTTGGTTAATTAAACTCTTTTTGCATGTTTTACCTTAACTTCTGCCAGCACCTATTTCAAGGGTGTATTAATTGGAGCTGTTACTTATCTCAAGACATTGTGGCATTTTAAATACATTATTTTTTTGTAGTGATTCATAAAGGTGTATTTTCTTTTATTAACATTGGTCTATTCTTTGTTTAGAGCTGGTCCTCCATTGATTAGAAGCTGAATCGTGGAGCTTTTTCTCGCATCCATAGCTTCAGACGCCAGTACCTAGGATTTGCATGTGATCTGCATCACTATCCAGGCCATTACCAGTGCGTTGAACAACAACGTTGCCCGCTGAAAACCAGGAATCTGGTATTACACTGTAATTTACGTGTAATGCCGGAAATAAATGTACAGTTCCAAAGAACGTATTCTCATTACCCCGTCTACCTGAATCCCAATCTTTAGCAAGTAGAATAATTCCCAGTAAATATTCCACAAGTATTTCACTAAACTAGGTCAATATTTGCAAATAACTTTTTAAAAACAAAAACAAAATACATGAAAGTAGTGGTTGGATAAAGTTGATTTTTATTTTTCAACATCACTTAAGTTAAAGACAAATAAAAAATTAAAAAAAAAAAAAAGAACGAGAACTTTACTAGGCTAAATATTAACCAATCAATAATTCTTAATAATGCTTGTGATAAATGCTGACCTTTGATATTCTAGACCTTATCATTACAATAAATAGTGAATGTAAATAAAGATCATTTTACTTCATTTTGTCCAAAACAAAATTCTTACTGGCTAATGAAAAATTAACAAAATTTTTAATTGGATTTTCTTTCAAGATTATGTCAATTTTTAAAGAAGCAATTAAAATTAAACATTTGCCTAAACGTAGGTTACAATAAGAAACTGATCGCAAGCCTTTGTGAAACAATGATTGGCAATTTTCTAAATAATATTTGATTTATCTCGTTATTTCATAGAGTTATTCCCTATAGTAATTTGAAATAATTTATTTTATAACCATTATGCCAAATAAACATGAAATGTTTATTATTTTATTGGAGGAATATTTTTTTTTTTGTATTTATTGCGTTAGGTACCCGCAGGAATCTGGGTTTGTACTCGTGTATGCCCGTATTTGTATCGCCTCTACATATGCATACTTGTATTCACTGTTCCGTCTTCTGTATACGTCAGAAAGTCTCTCTAATGTGTTTGTGTATATTTCGTTTTTTTTGTCTAAGAACAAGTGAAAATAATTTCAATTGAATAAATTACACATAGTTTAACAAGCTGAATTGTTGATTACTAAGTTGAATTGGCAATGCTGGATAATATCTGGGATTTTATCTGTTAAATCATGCTTCTTTTAATTAATGCCTGTTTCGGATTTTCTTTCAACGCCAGAGTCCGGTAAATCAATCTTGTTTAAATATTGGAAGGTAAATCAAGTTCATCCTACATCAACTTGATGAACTAGATTCTGACATTGAGAAAATCGGAAACCTGTCAGAATTAATTTAAAAAAAAAAAAACATTCTATAGTAGATAGAACCTCCAATAGTTCTGCTACTTTAAGTGCGAATGAAAGAGAGAAATGAATTCATAACATAGAATATCGTTCAAAAGTGAGTTTATGACGAACTAGTGCGATCAAAGTACATAAAAGGAAGTCAGACAAAATATTTGCCATATTTTCAAAACCTCAAAATACATTGAAACTCTGCTAATACTCCTTGTTTTCATAGTGAACCTCAACATGTTTGGTTTTTAAAACTTGTTTCAAGGTATCATTCTCTCTTTCTTTACAGTTACATTAGTAAGAGTTTCTGATTTAATCTACAAATGTCAGTAGTAGGTGTAGATTTAATTCTATCACTGGCCATATGCATTATACTTCAAACTTGTATGTAATGTAAAAATTCTGTAAGAATTGAGAAAATAGATTTCCATTGTTTGCAATTCTTGTATTTATTTTCTTTTGTTTTTAACAATGAAAAAAATAATATGAACTTAATATAAAAGATAAATTTGGTTTAAAAACAGTGAAATCTGGTCAAATATTTCCCCAACTTCAAACATTTTTTGTTACAAATACAAAAATATTACTAAAGAACGTAAAATATACCCAATTTTATACACGACAGTAAAAAAAAAAAACACGCAAAAAAAAGCTATATAATTAGTAAATAAACAAAAAAATGGGGTCTCTAATTATAATGGGCCAATTATGATTATTAGATATTTAACAAAATTATAATATTTTTCTACCGAATTCTACTAATGTTGTGAAAAGAATGGAAATAGAAAGACTAGTTAACTTAGTAAAATGTTTTATATTTGTACACATAAAAATAAAAAAAATAAGAAATTGTGAAGTAGTTTCTTCTTCTTCTTCCTGTAGCACTACGGCCCTTGAAGGACCTTGGCTTCCTGCAGCAGATAGTTCCAGACGTCCCTGTCCATAACCTTCCTTCTCCATTGCCTTACTTTCATGTATCGGAGATCGGACTCTACATCCTGCAACCATCGCAGTCGGGCCCTCCTCCTTGGTCTTCCGCCGCCCGGGTGACCTTCATATGCTTTCCACGGCGCTCTTTCTCTTTCCATTCTGTGGAGGTGACCTAACCATCGCAATCTTGCCAGCTTTACCACCGTGACTAAGTCATCCTCCTTAAAGAGCTGCTTCAACTCAGCGTTCTTTCGGCACCGATAAACTCCGTTTTCCATTGCTGACCCGTATATATATCTCAGCACTTTCCTTTCCCAGCAGTTGAGTTTGTATTCGTCGGCTACCGTCAATGTCCAAGTCTCAGAACCATACATAACGATTGGCCTGAGGATGGTCTTGCATATGGCAACTTTAGCTTGCCTGTAGACATACTTATTACGGATCGTCGATCTTAGCGCCCCCAGGCATCTATTTCCGGCTAAAATTCTACTTCTAATGTCATTGCTGACCTCATTTTTGGCCGTAAGGGTTGCTCCTAAATATTTAAATTCCCTTACCCCTTCAAAACGGTACGGCTCGACTTGAAGTTCTCGGAAATTCCTTTGTCTTTTTGTAGTTACCATATATTTCGTTTTCCCTTCATTGACGCGAAGCCCGAAAATAGCAGCTCCTTCCTCTAGCTCACGGAATGCAGTTTTTAGAGCCGCAGCAGATCTTGCAATAAGTACTACATCATCTGCGTAGGCTAAGTACTGGGTCATGCGGTTGTATATGGTGCCTCCAGGATTGGATGTTATTTTCCTTACTGCCATTTCCAGCACCAGGTTAAAGAGGATGGGTGATATTGGGTCTCCTTGTCTTAGACCAGTGTTTACTGGCAATGTGTAACACATTGCCATGCACCAATACTTTAGCTACGGTGTTAGTTAGGGTCATATTCACCATCTAATCACTTTCGCAGGCAGTTGCAGGAATTTTAGACATCTAATAAGCCCTGTATGTGAAAATGGTGTCATAAGCCATTTTGAAATCCACGTAAAGCTGGTGAAGATCTAGATTATTTTCGTAAAATTTTTCCAACACCGCTCTCATGGTAAAGATGTGGTCTGTTGTTGATCTTCCTTTTCGGAAACCGCACTGGTAGTCTCCAAGCTCGCTTTCTGCTACATTTGTTACTCTTCCCATGATGAAAATCGCCAGAATTTTGTAAACCGTGCTCAGCAGCGAAATTCCTCGAAAATTAGAGCACTTTAATCTGCTGCCTTTTTTTGTGTATAGGGCATATTATTGCTGTGGCCCAGTCTTTTGGCATCTCTTCTCGCAACACTCATCCAATTCGTAAACTTCTTTCTTAAGAAGCTCTCCTCCATGTTTTATCATCTCTACACAAATGCCATCTCTCCGGGCGACTTATTATCTTTCATAGCAGTCAGCACGTCATCGAAGTCTTCTCTCGAAGGGGGTTCTGCATCATCATCGGAGGGAATCTGCTCTTGATAATCGTTCGTCGCAATACTGCTGCTAATCAAAACATTCCTAAAATATTCCATCCACCGGTTTAGAATATTTTCCTTTCCAGTTACTAATTGCTCCAGTTAATAATAAAATATACCCAATTTAATACACGACAGTAGAAAAAAAAAAAGAAGCTATATAATTTGTAAATAAACAAAAAAATGGGGTCTCTAATTATAATGGGCCAATTATGATTATTAGATCTTTAACAAAATTATAATATTTTTCTACCGAATTCTACTAATGTTGTGAAAAGAATGGAAATAGAAAGACTAGTTAACTTAGTAAAATATTTTATATTTGTATACATAAAAAATAAGAAATTGTGAAGTACTTTACTCAGATATAATTCAAATTTATCTACAAACTAGATCTACTATAAAATAGACTAGACAAGTTTATTAGAAAATGTAAATTTGTCAAGCAGTTGGTGATGATAATTTATTGTTTGTATGTTTTATTGAGTCTTTTATTTTCATTTCATTTTGGTAGTTACTTATATATATATGCTAATATCTTTTAGATACTGAGCTACTCAGTTTAGCTGACGTTGAAGATTGAGCTGAGAGCATTAATGATTTATAAGTAATAACAGTTTCCGTATATTAGATTTTGGATTTTACAACATAAATGGATGCAGAATTAGCTTAATGCCATTCTCTTAAAAATTTAATAAGTAAACTATTGATGATTAATTTATATCATAAAATTAATTTTTAAATTCAAAATATTTAATTTCTCCATTTATTATTTTTTTCAATGAAACATTGAAGCAATCATCTAAAACCCGCTGATTGCCAACAGGGATTATGGTATATTGAATTCGAATTATTTATGTCTTATTATTGAAAACAGGATGCCTATTGGCTTGGGACCTAAGCCTATATGGCTTTTATCTCCCCCCATTCATCCCCCTGATTAATCTCACCCGATGGTCTACCGGTCAGTCTGCAATATCCCAAGACATCCTTCAACTCCAACTCACCTTGGCGATCCCGCGAGAGTGGTGCCCTCCCAAATACACGAAACCTAGTACCAGCGAAACGGGGACACTGGCATAAGTAGTGATACACCGTTTCCCTAACTCCATCATCACAGTTCTGATATATGGGACTAGGCGTCTCCCTATATTATGGAGATGACTGGACATCCATGTATGTCCAGTCACCTACCAAGGGCCTCAGTCCTATCCTACTAAGGGACAGGAGGTAATCTGAAACCCCTGCTTGGTTCTTTTGATGAATCTTTTAGCCTGGGGCACCCCTGCGTGATCTCCCAGCATTTCTCCAAAACCCTCGTCTCCTAAAGTCTGATCTGACTATCACAAAGCCTCTTAGTGACGGCAAGGGCTGGCTCGGGACCACAAAAAGGTAAAGAGGATCCCTCCCTAGCCAGCCGATCCGCCCTCATTGTCCTCTATTCCCGTATGCCCAAGTACCCAACAGAGCTGCACCTTACCCTTCCGAGCTAAGGCATTAAGCCTTCTCCTACATTCTCCCACCAATTTCGAACTCCAACACGGCTTGCTCAAAGCCCTCAGTGCGGCCTCACTATCAGAGAATATCCGCACCTCTTTAACCTCTCCCTGCCACTCCCCCGCAAGGCAGCAGCATTCGATAATACCAACAACCTCGGACTGAAAGACAGTGGCCATACCACCCAAGGCCACCGAGCTCCCGTTACCCTCCTCTGTTAGCCTCGTAAGAGTGTTCTATCCTAGCTAATCTTATAACCCCTTTCAAATCTCCATTTCTTGCTCGTCTCATCAATTTTAGACAGCAGAAATTGGTTTACTTGCCGAATCTTATCCTCGATCCTAGTGTGATCCCCCCCCCCGAAAGGTTCTCACCTATTCTCCCTCACATCTCATTCTGAGATAACCCACATACTGAAGAGGGGTTAGCTCCAACAACATCTCCAGTGCCACCGTCGGCGTCGTTCTCATCGCACCCAATATGGCCAAACAGGCCGTAGCTGCACTCCTTGCAGCTTCTTGCTATTCCTCCCACTGCGGCATAGAGCATCCTTGGCTTCAGCTTCTCATAGATCCAATGAAGGCCTCATGGTTTAACACCCCAAGTCTTGCCCGCTAGTCTCCTACACTTTCTGTCCTTTCTCACATACATATTCAATGTGAGCCCGCCAATTCAACTTGTTGTTGATGAGGACCCCTAGATATTTAACCTCACTGCAAAAGTTCAATTTCTTACCGAAGAGCCTAGGTCTCCTAAGCTCTTCCGTTTCCTCTTCCTAGTGAATAGAACTAAAGAGCTTTTGTTCGGGTTCACGGACAAGCCATAGTTCCTACACCACTACCCAATGTGTGACAACGCCGACTGCATCAGGTCACTCACCCCACTCAGATGCTTCCCTATGATAAAGTTCACCCCATCATCTGAGTACATCTGCAAATAGAATCCCCTGCGATTCATCTCCCAGTGGAGCTCATCAACGATGAGACACCATAGGTGTGGAGACAAGCTCCCTCCGTGAGGGAAACCCCTACTAGCTTTCACCCTTCTCTCCGCAACTCCCAACCGAGAATAAACAATTCTCGAGGTCAGGAGATTATCTATCCATCTATTTATGTCTTATTGAAAAGCTCATTACTTCATGTAAGCTCCTTTAAATAATCTTTATTAAAATTTTACTAAAATTCAGCTTTTTCTGGCACAGATTCAACCGTTATCCTGACCTTCATTAACGAATTTATTCTTGGATGTAAATACTGTAAATAGCGATGGGCCTTAACATGTTGCCCATTTCCTCATTTATTTTATGATACTTGAACTTCCATTTTAAGTCCAAATATTTTATAAATTATTTCTTTTCAAAAAGCCTTTTACAATTAATTTTCATTTAAGTCAAACTTTGGTATGGAAAGGCTTTGTTTTCATTTTACTGCTAATTTGGATCATTCATTAACTGTTCTTGATTTATTATTTAAAGTTATATCGATACTATAAAAGAAAAAAGAAGATCATCGAACTATTCTCGAAAAAGTCCCAAAAATCGGAAACACTCATTCAATGATGTATTTGTTTAAGGAATTAGCTACTAAGCCAAATTCAGTACACCAGGAAGGTACAATATTGTGGCCCCCTGCTGGTCAATTATGAAGTCGGATGGATCTAAAAGTATGGAAATTAAATGTTCTATTTCAGTTCATAGAACCATTGGGATGATGGTACAGATGATATCTTAACGGTTTGTGTGAATTTTTAAACTTCCTAGAATTTTTCTTTTTTGTATTATATGTTAACCAAAAAAACATTTATATAGGATAGAATCACAAATATCAACCTGTTAAATTAGGTTTTTCTTAAAGAGGAGGCCAAAAAACAGAGTTCCTATGGAACTCAGTTTCGAAAACCTGCCTCACGTCATAATACTTTTTATTACAATTAGAATCGCTTAGATTGTAAAACATCTATATTGATGGAATAATAGAAACGACTTTTATCTTCGCTCTTTTTGGCTAAGAATCTTGCAAGATAGCATTAAAAGGATTTGGTACTTAAACACAAATCTATAAAAAAATATAAATTAGGAGTAACTTAATTAAATATTAAATTAATTTATGACTAGTTAAAATTATTGTATCTAATCAAGAAGAAGCCGAAAAGAATATCTTAATTAATGGACAGTAAATAAATTTTCCCAAGGAAGCAGTAAATATATCATTAATGGACTCGTTAAATAATAACAGGCTACATAGAGAAATAGACTTTTAATTTACTATTATATGTGATCATTTTGCTAATGATTTTAGTTTTGGTCGCGTGTTTCATAAAAGGTTCATTGACATTTTGTTTCCATTGATCAAAAGATGAAAATAGAGATAATATATGTTGATAATGAAGGTAATAAAGTAATAATCCTGATAACTACAGGTACCTCTTTCAAGCTACTTTTCAATCATTTGTAATGAAATTAACTTTGAATTACTGAGAAATAAGTTGCGTTCCAAAATTGCCTTATATTACAATGAATCATCAGAATTCTGTAATATAGTAGTCAGGTTCATGGTTAGTCGATTTTATGCAAATGAAGGGATTTATCATACAAACCCTTGGAAATTATTATTACTTTTTTTTTTTTTTGTTACTTTGAAGTAATTTAACCATTTTGATCCATTTTTAAAACAATTATTATTTCTTATAGGTTAGACTGCCTTTTTTAATAAGCTGAACACACACATAGATACATCCAGTGGGTTTATGGAAGCTATAAACGTCGTACAGCCGGACATATAAGTATAGAGAGGAACTGAGTTGGACTTGATGCGAATGAACTATGGGGCAGACTATAGATATCACGTATAACTTTATGCTAATCAGTAGTCATACATTGTCCGCAAATAAATCTTTTATAGGTATCATTTATTTTTTATTTTCAATATAATTATTATTGTTTTGATAGAATTACTGTATTGTCATGATTGGTACTCTACAGATGTAAGGCTACTATTATAAATTTGCGAAATATTATTGTTATTTACATGCTTACTGCATATTAAGATATTTTATTATTTTCTTCGTCATTCAGATACGAAAGCATGTACATTCTAAATATACTTCCGCTGGACATTATTTAAAATCGTTGACGAATTTCATCTATTATTGGGATCAAAATTACTTCTCTTACTGGCTGAATTAACTTTGCTTCCAAATTTCAAAAATTCTCATTTCCAGCAGAAAATTTGCTTATTCTTGGAATTACTTCAATACTTTTCATCCTTAATATTATATAGTTGGTGCAACCGTACAGTAAGAGTAATTGTACATAAGTTAGAAGCGTAACGTTACAGGTCCAGCCAAACTCTCCCAAATTAAATTTCCTCCACCCGAAAAAAAACTATTTAAAACATTAGTGATAAGCGTATCGTTCTATTGTTAGTTGATAGAAGATCGTTGAAGCCTTTTTTCTGCCTGCAAGAAAAACTAGAGTTACCGAATGGTGGACTAAAACCGAAGCTTTCTTGACGGGATCCCCTTTTATGTTCTTTTCTTGCATAAAAAGTGTCTGCATTTCCAGTTGCACGTTAGCAAAAGTTTCATTTTTGTTCTTGAATTTAAGCAGAAAGAAAAAAGCCTCCAGCGATCTGAGCAAGAATTAAACGGTAGGAAACAACAAAAAACTTGACTGAATGATAGCCATTCAATGGCTGACCCGTAATAAGGGTTGAAGTGGATTCTTCAAATTCCACTTTAGCTTCAGACTCCGTGTTGAAAAACGATAATAATAGACAGAGGAGATCAATGATTGGAAAAATTAGATGTCAAGATGGACAAAGATAGACTCCTGAACAAAATTTCTATATTTTTTAATGTCCTTACCAGCAACTTTCAATTAATATTACAATACTGTTGCTATTCTCTAAATATGTAATTAAAAATAAAGTATTTTATAACACACTTTTTGACGAGTTTTATTAAAACACTCTTAATAAATTGATTATATTATCTTTTATCGAACATTTAATGTTCATATAAATCTTTATATACATATCGTATGTATTTTTTTTTAATATACGTATTACAGACAATGCTGATAATACTGATATAATACTATTGATTCATTTAAGTGACCCTAATGGTTGATTTGTATTTAATACATATTGTATGAACTAAATTTCTATTTTCTTCTATAGTATTTGAAAATACTACTATGGTCGTCTCGGATTTTTGAAAATGAATTTTCATAAGATTTTAGCGATGGATTCTCAAACTGGATATATTATTATCACCATCTGAAACGACGTTCAGATGAAGTTTCAGTAAAAATCCATCATCCTGAATTGCTACTTTACTGATTTTTTTTTTTTAGTTTTTCACAGTTTTCTGCAAACGTATTCCAACCATTTTCATTTAACTTGAAATACTAACTGCACAGATCTAAACCTATCCATTTTATTCGAAACATTTAAAAAATAAAAAAGATTTTAAAGTATACTGAAGTAATCTGTGAGGTTTGAGTTAACTCTAAACTGTGCCATTGAAGATTTGTTGGGGAATGATAGATCTCCTTATACAATTATAATATACAGAATCCCCACTCCTATAATTATTGTTAAGACAATTAAATGAAACTACGTTATCTGTCAAAATTCCTCAACCGGAAGTACCACTTTGCTAGTTTTTTTTTTTTTACTTTTTTGCGATTTTCTCAAAAATGGCTCCGACGATTTTCTTTAAACTTAGTACATCAACTACACATACAAAGAGCTACAACCTTGTTTTGAAACATTTCTCCGGGAAAATTCATTTAAGGGCACTTCTGGGGGTGTGGTGGGGGTTAGGTTTTCATATTAACTGCTATTTTCAGTTTATTAAACAATTCTATCATCTAAATAATGTTAATTAGAATTAAATATGTTGTTGAAATTCCGAGTTTGAAAAAAGTCGGATAACCGGAATTGCGTATGTTTTAACACTTTACTAAATGAT
>JAAEAF010006440.1:0-15288 GCA_011037195.1 Triatoma infestans | reverse complement strand
GGGTTGGAGAAGAAGGTAGTCATTTTGTCATTGTTAGTCCGTATAATTTGTATGTCGTGATTGAATTCTTCGATTACTTTTTTGTTTATTGCCATCTGGCTTTTTAGGTTGTTTTGGAGGTGAAAACTGTTACGTTCGATCGTGTTTATAATTTCGTCGTACCTTTCCTTGTCGTCACTGTCCATGTTTCCGGTTAGCCAGGATATGGCCTTACCTAGGCCGTTAATTAGTCCGCGTTTAGGCCGAGATTTATTAACTGTCAAATGGTCGAGTTTGTTACGAAGATAGTGATAATATTTAAAGAGTGATTTTATCTGTGCTGTCCGGTTGTGCTGATAGGTAGTGCCAATAATGTGATAAATTTTATCTAATTCAATATCTATTAGTTGTACGTCAGTAACGTGTATAAAAGTATAATATTTATCTATGACGTAAACTGGGTTATGCGTCACTGGCAGAATTCCCGGGCCCTGACTCAGATCTGTTATCTGTAAACTGTCGGCTACCTTCCCCGCCGTCAGCAGTTGCAGTATGCGTATTATTGCCGTTAGTATGTGGGATGCGTGATTCATCGTTCTTATCTGTAACAGGAAGAGTTTGTTGTGTAAATTTTCTAGGTCTTTTTAATAGATTAGGATGTACTTTAAAAGATTTCCTTTGTGTGGTTACTACTTTAGTTTTTCGAGAATAATTTCCTCCTTTGAATTTTGGTTTAGCTTTGCCATATTGTTTGTCGCGTATGTAAATTTCGCCTTCCGGTATTTCTATGTTTTCCCTAGTCTGGTTTAGTCTATTAGTTCGTGTCTCTTTTTCTTTCTCGATAATTTCTTTAATAGCGCGGGATACCAATTCCCTATCTTCATGGTATTCTTTAACTTTTTGTTCTAAAACCAGGTCTTGTGCGTAAGTGGTGGTTTGGATTCCGAAGGTGATGTCGTTCGGCGTCATTTTGAGGTTAGAAACTATGGAGTTGTTGTAGGCTATAAGTCCTAGTCTGAGGATTTTGTTGAGAGTGTAGTCTTTTCCGTGTTTGATTATATTTAGAATTTCAATTAGTGTGGAATGGGCTCGGTTTATTAGTCCGTTGGAGTCTGAATGGTTTGGGGTAGTAAAGTGAGTGTCTATGTTATTGTATTTTAGAAAGTTTTCGACTAGTCCATTTTTAAATTCTGTCCCGTTGTCAAATTGAATTGTTTTAGGGCAAGGGAATAAACTTAGATAGTGTTCTAGAGAGTTGACGATTTCGTGGGCAGAGGAGGTTCTAATTGGGTAACCGTATAGTTTTTTGGAGAAGCATTCAATGAGTGTAAATATTTGCTTCCCGTCGTAATGTAGTATGTCTCCTTGTAGTCTCTCGAAAGGTTTGGAAGGAGTGGGGGTGATTTCGTAAACTTGTCTAATTGGTCGGCGTTCGTACTTAACTTCCTTACAGAGGGAACAGTTGTTTATTACTTTTGTGATCTGTTCTAACATTTTTGGCCAGTAGTAGCGTTTAGTTAGGGATCTGTATACTTCGTGTATGCCACGGTGTGCAGTTTTACCAACGTGATAATTTTGAATAGTTTCTTCTTGTTCCGCGGGGTCGGTTATGTCTAGTCTTTTTGTATAGTAGCGTTTAATTTTGACTGTTGGGAATTTGTCTTTTATTATGTCGGACAGGTGGGCAAAGATTCGGTCATATATCTGTTCGTCAATGGAGTCTTCGATAGGAGGGGAACACAGGACGCCGTACGTATGATTTGGTTGTAAGTATTCTAGGCAGTATTCGTCTATGTCGTTAGAGTATGGGTACCTGGTGTACCAATTGTAGCGAGTTTTATTAAAAGGTCTGTTGATCGGAATTTTCGTCTCGGGGTTGCCTCTAGTTAGAATAATTTGGAATTTTTCCACGTTAATGCAGCGGGTTCTGTCGTCAATTATTTTAATTTGGCTGTTAGAGGATTCTTGAGAGTGTTGGGTTTGTAGGCTTTCGTTATCGTCTCCGGCGTTAATGTTTTCGTTTTCGGCGGTAGTGTTTCCGCTGTCGTCTTCGGCGTTAATGTTAAGGGCTCTGGCTAAGTCTTCTAGGATGTCGTCGCTATTTTCAGGTGAAGGGGCAGAAAGGAATTCAGTTAGGACTTCTTCTGGGTTTGGAGAGGCGGTTTCTAGGGCGTTAAGGTGTTGTTCCTCTGGGGGGTTTCGCGATAGTGCGTCTGCTACTACGTTAGTCTTTCCTTGGACGTACTTAACGTCAAAGTCGAAGTCGGCTAGTTGTAATTTCCAGCGGATAAGTTTAGAGTTTGGTTCTTTTAGATTATGTAGCCACTGTAGAGGTTTGTGGTCCGTCTGTATGATAAACTCACGTCCGTATATGTAAGGTCTGAAATGTTTGCACGCCCAAACGATAGCTAATAATTCTTTCTCTATTGTAGAGTAATTTTCCTCTTGTTTGTTTAATGTGCGGGAGGCAAAGGATATAGGGAGGTCTTTTCCGTCACTGTTTTGTGATAGGACGGCTCCTATCGCGTAGTTGGAGGCGTCTGTTGTAAGGATAAAAGGTTTATCGAAGTTGGGCAATTGCAGGATAGGGCTGTTCTGTAGGAGGGATTTTAAGGTGTCAACGGCTTGTATGTAACTATCGTCAATTACTATGTCTCGGTCCTTTCGTAATGAGAGAGTCAGGGGTCTTGCTATTTTGGCGTAGTTCTTAATCATTTTACGGTAGTAGCCGGTAAGTCCGAGAAATTGTTTGATTTGTTTCTGCGTCTTGGGAAGTGGAAATTTAGCGATGGCGTCTAGTTTGGCCGGGTTAGGTTGTATACCCTTGTCAGAGATGATGTGTCCTAGGAAGAGAAGTTCGCGTGTGAAGAATTCCGTCTTGTCAAGTTGAATTTTTAGATTGTGTTGTCTGAGTTTGTCAAAGACCGTCTTAAGGTGCTTTATATGTTCGTCTAAGCTGTCCGAAAAGATAATGATGTCGTCCATGTATACTAGTACGTTAGGGATCCTAGAAAAGAGGGAATTTACGGCTCTTTGGAATGTGGGAGGCGCATTCTTAAGCCCGAACGGCATGCGCAGGAATTCGTAATGTCCACTTTCCGTCGAGAATGCTGTCTTGGGGACTGATTCGGGGTCCATTTCGATTTGATGGAACCCTGAAGCTAAGTCGATTGCTGAGAAGTAAGTCGCGCGTCCTATTTTGCCGAATAAGTCTTCAATGTTAGGAAGGGGGAATTTGTCCTCGATCGTCTTGTTGTTAAGTTTGCGATAGTCTATAACCATTCTGATTTTCTTTTTACCGGAAGCGTCTGGTTTCTTTGGTACTACCCAGATTGGGCTGTTGTAAGGGGAATTCGAATGCTGTATTATTTTATTCTCTAGTAGTTTGTCCACTTCAACCTGTATGTCTTTCCGATATATTTCCGGGTATCTGTAATTTCGCGTGTATACGGGGTTTTCGTCAGTCGTTCGAATTTTATGCTTCAGTAAGTCCGTGCAGGTTAGTTTGTCGTGCTCTCTTTTGATTATTTGGGGGTAGTCCTTTAGTAGTTCTATCATTTTATTTTTTTCCTCTGAGTTCATGTGCTCAGTTCTTATTAATTTCGGAATTTCATTTTTTATTTCTCTTAACCTACGTTCGTCGGACATTTCGGGACAATTGGTCATTACTACGTCCGGTATGCTTAAACTAATTTCCTGCGGTTCGTCGACATCCATAGGTTCAGGGCAAATGGCCATGACTTCTTTGGATTCAACTTCGCACAAGATTTTATTATCCCTAACGCTATAGATGCCTTCTTTAATTGTGACCTTGTCATTTATTTTTATATTCTCGTTAATTAATCCGTTTTTTAACTCTTTATTTTTTATCGGAAGTTCTATAAAATTAACTCCCTGTTCTAATTTTATTTCGTTTAGTTTGTCTTCCGGGATGTCAAGTGTAAATTTTAAGGGGATCGTACCCTGAGGGTAAGAAAGGATATTTTTGTTTAAGTCGATGCTCATGCCAAGTTCTTGCATGGTCTTATGTCCTAGTAAAATGTCATATTTGTCTGAAAAGGGGAATAGGTGGAATTTAGTGTCTAACTTTACGTGAAAAGTATCTTGTATGTTGAGGGTGCAAGATTGTTCTCCCTTCTTTTTACCTGCGGGTGTCGTTATTATGAATGGGTCGTTAGATAGTGTTACGTCAGTCGGGACAACGCTAGGATTTATGTAGTTCTCGGCTGATCCGGTGTCAACGAGCCATTTCCGTCCGTGTCTGTCTTCGAAGTGTGGGAGAATTTGTCCACTAGATTTAAATTGTATTCGGGGGGCCTTCTTGGCTCCCGTGGCCAATGTCTAAAAAATGATCAAATTTTTCAGTGATTTTTTCAAGAGAATTTTCTAGTCGGGAAATCCTGTCATCGTATGTTTTGTCGGGTTCCGAATAATTTTCCTGCTGACAGTGAGTCAGTTCATGCGGTGAGATGTAATCTTTGAACCTGGGTCTGCCTGCAGTACGCATAGACACAGTGTTTTGCGAGAAGTAACCAGGAGGTAGTCTGGGTCGATTGAAGGGGTGTTCAGGATTGTTTGGGTGATTCGAATGGTAGGATTGTCCGACGTTCGGTCGTTGAGGTTGGGACTGATAACGAGAGGTCTGGGGAGTAGGCTCTATAGGTTTGGGATTATATTCGATTGGTTTGTACTGGTAGCTAGGGGCTTGAGCCATGGGGACGCGTGGTGCGAAGTGTTGTGGGCTTGGTCTGTAAGTGTATTGTTGTCTATAAGGTTGTTGGTATTGGTTGTACTGGTTTGGTTTTCGAAATGGTTGGTTGGGTCTTTTAGGACCGTGAGAGGAGCTTAGGGAGGCTATGATGAAGGAACATTTGTTGTAAATAATATTTCGTACTTCGTCCAAGGTGCTAGGATCGAAGATCATAATGTGGTTACTTAGTGTAGGGGGCAGGCATTTATAGATGTGGAAAATTATTTCTTTGTCAACCCTAGTTATTAGTTGTTTCAACGCGTCTGCCGTGAGTCCGTCTAGCTTAAGTCTAATATAAACTAAATTGCGCAATTCCTGGATCCGATTGACGGAGTCAATGGGAGACTCTCTAGCATTCATTTTGGTTTGTAAAATCTCATCCTTAAGTATTTCGTAAGATCTAGAGTCCGCAAAGCTTTCTTTTATGTACTTTAATAAATTTAATAAATGGTCCACGCTATGTGAAAGAAGTATATTTCTAGCGGGACCTAGCAGTCTACTCTTAACTTTTATAAAAAGGATGTTGTGGTTATAATCTCGTTCAATGATATTTTCTGCGCAGACTGTGGCGAAGGCACTTTCGACAATCTCGCAGAAGAACGCTAGCTCGGAAGGGTTTCCGTCAAAGTAGGGGATGTGGTCATAGTCTTCTTTGGAGATTTTGTAATTTATTTGGGCCATTTCAGGGATAGTTTCTTTGGGGAGTACTAATTTGGAAGGTTTAATGATAGATGAGCTACTTACAACCTTAGTTCGCTGCTGTTGATTCGCCAGCTTGCCTTTCTTCTTGCTTCTGAGGATGGTCCTGTTTCTTGTAGGTGGGGGTGCTGCGAATAAGCCACTGATGTGGGAGCTTCAAGTCTTCTTCGAGACAAATGGTCGCAAGTGAGACAAGTGGTCGCACTAGACTTAAGCCTTCGCAGTCCCTGTTCGGGCGCCAGTTACGTCACAAGAACCCGGAAGCCTCTTTTTAAAAACAGATATATTTAATAAGAAGGTACAATTATAATACAAAAGTTACTTTAATAGTTTAGCACTATAATATTATAATACAAAAGTTACTTTAATAGTTTAGCACTATAATAGAATACACTGAAATAGAAGTTAACGGTCTGGTGGTGAACTTAGAACTGCCTGCCTGCTGGTTGGTGGCTGTATTTATATAAAATCGTCTTCCGCTGACTCAGCATTGGTACTTTTCCGAGAGATGTGTCATAACTTCGATTTCCTTTAAATTTGGAATTCTAGCAATACTTTTATCATATATTAATAGGTGGTCGAACCATATATTGCTTTAGACGAAAACTCCCCTAGAACCTGGAAAATGTTTCAAATAAAAGTGATAGGTAATTGTATGTTTGGTAGATAGTATACGAAGTTTAAAGAAAATCGTTGGAGCCATTTTCGAGAAAACCTTTTGAAAGAAAATTTTGAAAGAAAAAAATTCAATAAAGTTTCATGACCAGATTTTGATCGAAACCTTCATATTTGTACACAGACTGTAATTTTTATTTATATTTCTTATCGCCTTGTTAATTAATATTAAGCATCGGTGAGTAGCAATAAATTATCTCTCCGCGCCATCACCTTCAGAGGATATATCGTTTGCGCCGTAGTGGACGCGCCATCACCCGCCGCTTCAACAACAGCGTTATCCTCTGAAGACGGAATATAAACTTTGAACTTCCTGTCATTTTTGGTTATATTTTGTCCACACACACCACACCACACCACACACACACACACACACACACACACACACACACACACACACAAACACATAAGTACGTACAGATCATTCGCTAAAACATTTTGTTTGTACTCAGGGGAGACTTTAAAGCATGTATTTCCGATGAAAATTCAATTTTAAAAATTTTGACATTATTGCAAAAGTGTTTTCGAATCATTGGTTGTGTGTGTGTGTGTGTGTGTGTGGATGTGTGTGTGTGTGTGTGTGTGTGTGGATGTATATGGTCAAAAAAATAAAACCTTCCAGAAAATTCAAATTATTTGATATTTTCAGAGACATTTTCCGTGTTAGCTTGCTTCATTTTATGGTCATCGACCGGTTTCGGGCGTTCGTCCTTTCTTCAGGATGCGTTTGTCAGACAATGTGATAACACAGACCTGCACAGAGCAAATTCAGTTTATACACTCCTTTATTCACATTTTATTCGCGAGAATAAAAGGAAGACGATTGTTTGGCATATTCAAAACCTTTTGCAATAAGATAAATGGGTGTTATATTATTAAAAAACTATTATAAAATGGTACTGAGAATAGCCTGTCCTCCAGTACTCTCAGAAACTCTTTGAATAATGAAAATTACTTTGAGAGTTTTTCGGGTTGAGACCGTGTCAGTGGTTTGCTAGAAACCGACGTTTCACCTATTATTGCAATGAGCCTCTTCATATATATATATAACCGCCAAACATTCTAAATTTGAAAATTGGAGTGCCAAATATATTACTCCGAAACTTCAGTCAGCCAAAGTTATGCAGCGGTACACGATTAGTAGTTAAAAAATCGTTGAATAATCTAATTGAAGACACAATTCTCATTGGACCTCATAAAGGTGAAGACGTACTACTTCCACGAATACCACTCATTCCGACAGATATGGCGTCTGAGTTCAAACGACTTCAATTTCCAATACACCTTGCGTTCGCTATGACTATCAATAGCGCAAGGACAAACTTTGCAAGTGTGCGGTTGGAATTTAGAAAACGAATGCTTCTCTCATGGGCAATTATATGTCGCATGGCCCAGAGTCGGTAAACCATGTTTATGCAGAAAACGGACAAACAAAAAATGTAGTCCATTCACTAGCTTTACAATAAAAAAAGACATTCATTTAAAAACATTCTTTCTTTCTTTCCTTTCAGTTCACAGCATCATTAAATTGAATGATGTGTTTTCTTGCTGAATCTATATTAACTATAATACTTCTATTTACTTTCCTAAAAATCAGACTGAGCCCCAGCGAAGCGTGGCCAGGTTAGCTAGTAATTAATAGGTAGGTAAACTGGTTCGACTGTCTTCGTAATGTTCGGCACTCATTCGGGAAGATGTCATCACGACATTTATCAAATAACCTCCCATAAAACATTTTTAATGTTTAAAATTATTTTTGAAGATAATTTATCAGTTTAATTTAGAGAATTTAAAAAAAGATTTTTTTTCCCCTCTTTTCTGCAGATAAGTTGAAACCGTTTCAAGTATTCCACAATCCAAAGATGACACTAATTGAGGGCAAACTTATACCAACAGCTGAGTTATATTTTGCATCAGATTATAAAAAAAAAAAGAAACGTGTATTTATTCAAAATCAATTGATTACGCATTGTTTAGTAAACCATTCTATTGCGTGTAAAGTAGCCATGATGTTCAGGTGAGTATCATAATCATCATCAGTTCAACAAACAAATCAAATGATTTTTTTTTTTTCCAAAATAATTGTATCTGGTGACAATTATGGAGTCCATATTTTGGAGATAAGATTGCCATGTCATAGGCAAAAGAATAAATTGTTGTTGATAGTGAAGAAGGTCAGCCCGGTAAATTTTGTACAGTAGGAAAGCGATATACTTTATTGAAAAACTCGAGGATCTCCTGCGCGGATATGATGATTAAGAGAGGAAGGGAGCACTGGAAACTTGGAAGAAGCGATATTGCAGATAGGATAATAGGATAAGTTGCTGAGAAGGATTGTTAGCAGCTTCAGCGTAAGTTCTTGACCCAAACTTTGTCAAAGGCCTAGGATACACAAGGAAAACACAGTATTTCCGGGTGCTAGCTATGGTGTCAACAACGCTGAACCTGCTAAACGGAATTCGAATTGAAGGCCAAAAATAATGGGAGATGATAAGTTGTTTTGCAGTACTTTGTTGATCTTCGTGAGTTGTAATCACAGCCAAGGGATATAATGCTAAGAGTTCATCATTTCCTTTGCCGAATTTGAGCCAAAGGTCTGAGAGGTTGGTAAATAGATTTATACCTGAGTATTTTTCTTGTTGCGTCCACAGGGATAGGATCTTTTTGCTCACTGAATCAGTGTATGTGGCACACTAGATGTTGTAGCTTTTTAGTTCTTCAGTGCATTGCCTGGTTAAGTGGTTGAAGGGTATCTAGATCTGGTGTGATACTACTAACTGATAAGATGTCTTCCTTGTGGTGGTAACTTATAAAATTTTGGGGTGAAATGTTTAGTGGAATAATATATACTCTGTTGTGTTGTGGTTGTTAGTGGACATCGTCTAATTGTTCTGTCATCTTAGGTGATAGATTCCGGTTTAGTCTTGATTCATGAAGTTAACTGAATAAGTTCCAATCGATGGGTTCTTTAATGGCTTGGATGCCACAGACGAAGACATGTTGTTTAAAATGAGGCGTCAGTATATAAGGAAGATATGTTTGAACAGATAAAGAAGTCAAGGAAACAAGACGATTTGTTAGGAAAGAATGCTAGTCAGTAATTTTGGGAGGGAACATATATAGGAGAAGCTGTATGTGCGAAAATATGTATTGGATAGTTTTACAAAGATCCATCCGACTTCCCCAGGCTGGATGTTGTAGTCACCATCGCAAATTTGTGTCAAAATTTGGTCTAATTTGGATTATACTGTAGGTGACAGAATCACATATTATACCCAAGTGGTATTGTAGAGAAATGCATAACCCCTCCCACCAATTTTCCCGGAAAATGTTTCAAATAAAAGTGATAGGTATTTATGAGATTAAATATATACGAAGTTTAAAGAAAAGTGTTGGAACCATTTTCGAGAAAATAACGAAAAACTGAAAAAAACATTCATTAATCTCGCAGTTCCGAAATCTTCATGCCGAAATCTTCTAATTAATTTTGCCCGAAATCTTCATGCCTGATGCATGGAGCTTTCGGCGACTTTACGTGTTTTGAGATATTTCGTTAATTTCATAAGAGTAGGTCTATTAATATAGATATTTTCGGTGTCGAAGTACTATGTAACATTAGTATTATAGTGGAGGGCGTAACGCATATTGTACATTGTAAACAGTGTCGACTCATGAGAGATT
The DNA here is from genome assembly GCA_011037195.1 of Triatoma infestans. NCBI lineage: Eukaryota > Metazoa > Arthropoda > Insecta > Hemiptera > Reduviidae > Triatoma > Triatoma infestans. The sequence continues at coordinate 5,504 of JAAEAF010006440.1, read as the reverse complement.
GCTTGGGTTATGAGGAAATTAGATTAAGAGCTTTTGGAGTTTCAAAACTGTGGAAGAACTTAGGCTATTTTGTTTGGACTGTTGTAAATCTTAAGTAGATTAGACCCGGGTTGTTTTTATTATACTTTGGGGTAGCTATATGGGCCCAGAGAGACTTTGAATAGCGTAGGATTTGGTTATCCTCCCACTATGATCAACAGAACGATAATTTCAAGAAAATAGATGGAGCCGTTTTTTAAAAAAAAAAATCTGGTGTGAAACACTCACACAATTTTCTCTTACACCAGTTCTCATAATTATAATTGACAAATTTTATAGTTTGTGTAACAAATTTACTGAAATTCGTCGAAAACTGAAAAAACTGTTCAGTAAAAGCCACTTCCGGTTTACAAATTTCCTTGAAACTCGAAATTTTGGCCATATATTTATTTCTAATTAATTTGGTTAGGATGATAGAATTGTATAATCAACTATGATAGCACTTTAGAGAAAAAACATAACCCTACACCTCCCGTAAAAGTGCCCTTAAATGAATTTTCCCAGAGAAATGTTCTAAATAAAAGTTGTAGATCATTGTGTGTTTAGAATATATAAGAAGTTTCAAGAAAAACGTCGTAACCATTTTTGAGAAAACTGCGAAAAAGTGAAAAAATCATTTAGTAAAGTGGTAAAGTAAACGCACTTCCGGTTATCCGACTTTTTCAAACTCCGAATTTCTACAACATATTTAATTCCAATTACTTTATTTAGATGACAGAATTGTCTAATAAACTGAAATAGCACTTTAGATGAAAACCTAACCCCACCTCTCTCCCATAACTGGCGTTGAGGAATTTTGACAGATGACCCACTGTCAGATGCCATGGTGATACCTAAACGGAATATTAAGTATCAACTTTCTAGGGTTTTTCGTTTTTGAGCTATGCTGTTTATATACACACACACACACACACACACACAGACCATTTGCTAAAAACCACACTTTTGGACTCAGGGGACCTCAAAACGGATATTTCCGGTGAAAACTCGATATCGAAAATTTGACACGATTACAAATACTTCCTCTTACTGGCAATAAGAGAAAGTAAACCTAGTCTTTTGGGGGACGGGTTGTCTAGACGGTTTTATCTAAAGTGCTATTTCAGTTTATTATACAATCTGTCATATAAATAATGTTAATTATAATTGAATATGTTGTTGAAATTCCGAGTTTCAAAAAAAGCGGTTTACCGGAAGTGCGCTTACTTTACCACTTTACTAAATGATTTTTTTCACTTTTTCGCGATTTTCTCAAAAATGTCTCCGACGATTTTCTTGAAACTTCATATATAAACTAAACATACAAAGATCTACAGCTTTTTATTTAAAACATTTCTATGCGAAAATACATTTAAGGACTCTTTTGGAGGAAGGGTGGGGTTATGTTTTTCTCTAAAGTGCTATCATAGTGGATTATACAATTCTATCATCCAAATAAAATTAATTAGAAATAAATAGATGCCCAAAATTGCGAGTTTCAAGAAAATTAGTAAACCGGAAGTGAGCTTTTACTGAACAGTTTTTTCAGTTTTCGACGAATATCATCAAGTTTGGTACAAAAACTATAAAATTTGTCAATTATAATTTTGAGACTTGGAGTAAGAGAAAGTTGAGTTTATCAATCAGTATCAGTATCAGTGTTTTCCAACTCTGCGGACCCAACTACAACAATGTAATAGGTTTTTGCGCCAATAATCTTAGAATTTTATGAAACCTAAAGAATAAGCAAAATGTTGCGAAATTCGAAAGAGATAGGCACTAACTTATATTTAGTAGATATTAGATTGGTAGTGGCATGATTGTTAGAGATGCAACCAGACACTTGTACTGAGAAGTTAAGTTACGAAAACACGAAGAGTAGACCATTGTTCTTCGTTGTGATTCATATTGCATTGGGTTTGGTGTTTAAATATAATTGTCTATTTATCATTAATTGGCTGTTATTAATATCAAGTATGATATATATATTCTTTATTTTTAGAATTTTTCCCAATGAAGACAACCTAAATGCAGCTTCCAAAGCTTTCCTAAAAAGTAAAACCAAAGATAAAACAACTAAGCACCCTAGACCGCACAATCTGTTTGGAGCTCCATTGCAATTTGATTTCGAAGGACGAGCTACTTCAATAGCATCAACAGAATCAGAACCAGATTTTGTAGAAAAAGTTAAAATGAAATTTAAAAAATCGTTTAAATCATATGATGAACAAAAAGAAGGAATTCCAGACGCTGTACCAGGTCCTTCGAAAGTAGTTGATGAATCTATTGAGGATGAATCTATTGAAAAATTTAGTTCTGAATTAAGTTTCAGCACTACTGATAGTGATACATCTGAAAGCACCATCTGAATAGTCATATTAAACAAAATGGCCGGATAATTAAGCTTATTTAAATAATCTGTCAATAAATTTTTTATTTAATTTAATTTAATTTATTATATTTTTATTCTGCATAAGGAAGAATCGTGTTTTGAAATTCTTTAAAAACGAAAAAAAATTTATCTATATAGATAGATACTTGCATTCACGGTGAGACCGAATTTAGCTTCACAAAGCAAGTTCTTCACAATATGCAAGTTCTGATTATAAAAAAAAAAATTAACAAAAGTTTAAAATATAGAAAAGTCGCACATTATCTCTCTTATAAATACATGGAGATATGATCTAAATGTCCACTTATCCATGTCCACTTAAGAACTGGGTGAGATAAAAGTTGACAACCCCAGACCACCTCTCCAGTCATGGTCTTACCTGCTTAATAAGCTTGAAAGTCCATCTCCCTCTGGACTCCTGTTCCCAGTCTGCCTGCCAATTCTGCAGGGTGCGATCCCTTTCTTCCTTACGGACAGCTGCTTTTCTAAGCTCTACTTTCCATATGCATACAGCCTTTCTCTCTCTGGCTAGTAAATATATTGGTATCACTCCTGCAATTACCAAAATAGCTGGACTCGATACAGTGCGGTATGCTGAAGCGATACGTAGGGTACTCAATCTTTGAACATGACCGATCAGAGCATCAGCCCAAATCTCGTAAGACCGACTGGGTCGTAGATCTGTTTATATAATGGATTAAATAATAATAATAATAATAATAATAATAATAATAATAATTATTACCGGACCATGCCGTCACCAACACCCGGCCGGATGTGATCTGGCATAACAAAATAACGGGCAGGGTGTGGCTGCTTGATGTATCTGTCCCGGATGACGCCAACATAGCCCGCGCGTATACCACGAAACTGGCTAAATACAGGCCACTGGCGGCAGAAATATCTGCTGTATGGAGAGGGGTCTCAGGGGTGGAGATAGTCCCGTTGATTATTTCAGCCACGGGACTTGTGCCGCGGTCGCTGGGGGAGGGCCTCTGCATGATGGGAATCAGGAGGACCATCATATACGTGATGCAGCAGGCTGTGGTACTCCACACCTGCCGCATTGTAAGGGAAGTGCTAAGGGAAGACGCCAGAGACTAGCCCGGACATGTTTTTCTTTTTCTTTTGTTTTCATCATAGGACAATTATCCGGTTCCAGTAAGAACCTAAATACCAAATACTGGAAACAGGTTCCTCCCTTGCCTGCGGGCCGCGAGGAATTTGGAGAAAAAAAAATAATGATAATAATTATAATGGCTGAAGTATTTCTAAGTCTAAAATTTTGAAGTAACCATTAAATTTATTTAATATTTCCGGAATCGTTTTCTTAAATTTAATGGAGTCTATAACGAATAATATATACATATAGTTTGAACTGGTTTGGTTAAATAAATAAATAAATTGTGAAAACCAATTGTATTTATTTGATTGGCGAATTGTATGGAGTTCTCTCAGTTTAAGGCAACAAATACTCGCCATCCTTGATTCATATTAAATATTTTCCAAACTCCAATTTATATCATTTTCAGTAGTTTATAGCTACAATGTTTTACATTATGTTCGGATCTAATCAACCAGAATGATGAGTTTTTATTAAGATTAAAAAGTTTTTTATAAAAATATTCAGATGCGCCGCCTCAATTAAATATAAAATTAGCATATAGACCCCCAGATTTCAGCCTCATAAAAATGTGAACTCATGGAAATAGAGTCTTTAAGTCTGACTTCTCCATTGATCTTATTTTAGATATCTAATGTTTGATGGGCACCACCAACAGCAAAGGCAGCTTTAGTTTCAGAAAAATTTTAGCTACTTGATAATATTAACTAGAGTTTGAAAATTTTACGCCTATTTAATCAGGTGAGAGGGCACAATAAAATTTACTAGTTTTTCTTGATTTTCCCTTCATAAAAATATAGAATTTTGTTTTTTTTTATTTGCTAATTATTTGATTGGCAAATACCAATCCTAGGAAAAATTCTTGAAAAACTTTTACTACTCCGCCTCCAAACTGAAATAGCATCACTAAATATCATTTCTGAACACATTCGGTTTTCGGAGTTGCCACTCGACTGTTCATCAAATGCATCGCGTAGTGGATACAATCGCTACCTCTCTGGAACTGAAGCAGTAATGTCCAGGAGTCCTCTTGGATATATCTCAAGCTTGTGACCGAGTATGGCATATGGGATTACTTTACAAGCTCAAAGGCATCCTATCTCCTACTTATTATCTGATACTTAAATCTTATCTCACCGATCGCTTTTCCAAGTCATTCAAAGTTCATCATCATCTGTTATTTATCCAGTTCTAGCAGGAGTTCCTCAAGGGAGCATTCTTTCACCTCTACTATATACTATCTTTATAGCTGACTTACCAACTCACCCAGATACAATTAGTTTTACATTTGCCGACGATACTGCAATTATTTCTCCTCATGTAGATCCCGTCATGGCAACTCGTGCTCTGCAATCCCATCTTCATATTCTTGAACCTTGGCTCCGGCAGTGGAGGATCAAAGCAAACGAACTTAAATCCAAACAAATAGTATTTACCTTAAACAGAAAAACTCTTCCTCCTCTTTACTTTAACAATGTTATCCTTCCCATTGTGAACCAAGTACGATATCTCGAATTATTTATTGACAAACGACAAACATGGAACCCCCACACCAGTCTGAAACGAATGGAAGGAAAATGCTATACACTGCTCATCTAGCCCCCATTTGGACACATGGCATAGAACTCTACGTTGCTATACGTTAACCGACTTCAAACCCTACAATCTAAGATCTCAAGAACAGTAGTTGATGATCCCTTCTAGGTCTCCAACCAAATAATTCACACCGATCTTACATTCCATTCATCTCAGAGCTAGCTCAATTTCGTTACACAAAATTCCACTCCAAACTAAATTGTCATCATAATCCTCTGATCCAAAATATGTCCACGAGAACACTTCCCAAAAATCCTAGTCGGAGGCTAAAGCGGCGGTGGCCACGCGACCATCTTAACGTATAACGCCGACCTCCTGGGGTAGCTTTTGTGTAAGCTTGCCATAGTGGCAAACTAACGGCTTCCATCACTGGAT
>JAAEAF010006439.1:0-22804 GCA_011037195.1 Triatoma infestans | reverse complement strand
TTTTTTCATAATATAATTAAGTATTAACATTGTTAAAAAAATTAAAAACCTTTTTCTAGATGAGTCATTGTATATACTTATATTAATCGGATTAAGTATTAGCAACATTCGAAATAGAAATAACAAACTTTTTAAAATAATAAAAAGGGATTAAGATAAGAAAAATGACTCATTGTATATACTTATATTAATCGGATTAAGTAGCAGCAATGTTCCAAATAAAAATAAAAAAATAAACATTTTAAAATAATAAAAAGGGATTAAGATAAGAAATATATATATATATATATTTTTAATAAACCTTTGCCTGGTTGACTCATTTCGTAATAGGATTAAATATTAGAAAAAACAAAATAATAAAACTTTTACAAAGAATGGGATTTACATTTTTGTTGAGACATGTATGGTGACTCATTGTTATACAAACATTCTTCATAAGTAAGGTAGGTAACATGTCCGGACAGGCAAGATATACGCTGATTAGAGTTCAAAGTTTAATAAACAAAAATAATAAAAAGAGATTAAGATAAGAATAGATTTTTTTTTTTTTTATAATAGGATTACAAAACATTATGCAATAACTAACCTGTTGTAGTAGTGTGCAGCAGTGTTTTTTTTGTGTTAAAAAATCGATATTAATCAATATAGATAATCGATATTTGCAATCGATAGTTCGATTGGCAGTGAAACACTATAGGCTGTGTGACGTTATCTGAACAGGTATTATCTAGAAGGCAGTGGTTTTGTGTTACATATATATATAAAATAAAATATTTAATACAGTTTAATCATGGAGGCAGTGGCAATGTGACGTCATAAGAGTGGGGATAATGTTACTAGTAGTAAGTTGTATTGTCTGAAATTCAGTTCTAAATGCGTGTCCGGTATGTGCACATCGTTTTAGCAGCAACAGTTTTAGGAGAGGGGGTAAGTGAATAATTCTTTTTATTATTATGTGTGAAAGTTGAATGCCACTCCGCCATATTTTTTTTTTTTGTGAGTGGGGCGAGGCGAATAAAATTATGATAGTGCGGGGGTTGAGTTAAAATAGAAGTGTACGTTGAAAAGTATAGCTAGCGAGAGGATCATTGTGGCCGACTGGTTATGGTGATGCGACTTCCAACCTAAAGAATGTAGGATCGAATCGCAGGTAAGACAAGTTTTTTCTTATAAAATTAAAAATAATTCCCAGAGTATGGTGAAGTGAGGGGTGTGGTGTGAGACTTGTTTCGGTTAGGTTCCGCCATCTTGTTGTGGAGGGAGGCGTTTTCCGTTAGCATGAGTGAGGGAGGTAGAAAGAAAATGGCGTCATCGATTAGGATGATAGAATAAGGAGTGGGGGAGAAAAGAAAATGGAGTCATCGGTTTGGATGATAGATTAAAGAGTGGGGGGTGGTGGTGGAAGAAATAATAGGAACATCGGATTGGATGCTAGTTCAAGGGGTGGAGGTGGAAAGAAAAAATGGAGTCATCGATTTGGATGATAGGTTAGGGGTAATGGAGGAAAAATAGAGTCAACGGATTGGATGCTAAGTTAAGGGGTGGGGGTAGAAAGAAAATGGAGTCATTGGTTTGGATGAGATATCTTAAGGAGGGGGGGTGGTAAGTAGGCGTGGTTTGAGGGGGTTATCGAATTCGATGATTGGTTGCTGGTGGGGGTACGGGAGAGGGGTAGGGGTAATGGGCGTGGTTAAGTGCTCGTGAGTTCGATGATGGATTAGCTTTGGGGGGAGGGGGGGGATAAGGGGCGTGGCTTAAATATTTGGTCCAGGTCGACGAGTGGTCGGTGGTCGGGGCTAGGGGAGGGGTGGGGATGGCCGCCATTTTGTATTTTACGTGTGCCAGAACCGCCAAATCTTATCTACTGAAGGGAGAATAAAAGGATTTTATATACGTGTATATATATATATATATATATGTAGAGCCTGAAATAGGGGAGGACCAAATTTGTAGCTATGAAAATCTACGTGAAAAAGCAGGCCATCCGAAAATGTGTATTAGTGACACAGTGCAAAACCCAACCATCAACCAAGTTTTATATGTAAATCATATTATAAATAATTCCTCTCATTTTAGTTTTATCTTAAGACAAGACTTTATTCTATTTTTCTAATTTTTCTTATTAAATATGCATATTGTAATAATGATCTGTTTATTTTTTATTTACATCCTCTCCTAGTCCAGGTGAATACAGACCTGACGAGATCCCTTTAGAGAAGATTTAAATTATAAATTATAATAATTAATTAATGATTAACATAGCAAATTTAATTTACCACCCACTCTATAAACATTTGAATATATATAAAAGTGATAAGCATATTATACCTATATGTGCATTTTGTAGGTATAACCCAGTTCAAAGAAAACCTGTATTCTACAAACTTAGTACGAGGCATATCCAGTAAGTAAGTGTACTGAATTTTTGTAGGCTACAAAAATTTTTATTTGAACAAAAAAATTACCTGGTTACAATGTACATACGCATGTAAGCTATTTTTCGACATAGTCACCATTCCTCTCAATTTTATTAATTTTTTGATGCCTTCCTCGAAGTAGTTTCCCGCCAACCCCTTCGTCCCTTCACCACCTCCCCTTCACCTCCTCGTCGGTTGAAAACCTTTTTCCACCTATGTGCAGCTTCAGGGAGGTAAAGAGATAGTAATCTGAAGGTGCTAGGTCAGGGGAATGGTTCAGGACGTCCCATTTACACGAGGCGAGCAGTGTGTGGTCTGGCATTGTCGTGCAGCAGGCAGACTCCCTTTGACAGCATGCCTCTCCTTTTGTTTTGAATCGCCCTCCGCAATTTTTTTAGGGGCTCACAGTATCTTGCAGAGTTGATGGTCTCACCTTGAGGCATATATTCAATTAAAATTATGCCTTGACAGTCCCAAAACACGGATGCCATGATTTTCTTGGCTGAAATTGTGGTTTTGAACTTTTTGGCGGAGGGTGAAGAGGTGTGACGCCACTGTTGAGACTGCCTTTTGGTTTCAGGTGTGTAGTGTGCAAACCAAGTTTCATCTCCAGTAATGATGGAGTGGAGAAATTCATCTCCATGGAGTTTGTAGCGTCTCAAAAACTCTTGTCCGGCCCCCACTCGATTCAACTTGTGTTGGTCTGTCAGCTGTTTTGGGACCCACCTCACGGACAGTTTCCGATATCCGAGGGTTTCTGTGATGGTTTCGTGTAGCAGAGATCTGGAGATTTGCGGAAACATCGCAGAAAGTTCATCCACAGTCAATCTGCGATCGTCAGGGAGCGCATTTTCTATTTTTTCCACAATTACTTCCACAATTTTCACTTCCACAATTCCACTTTTTCCACAATTTTTTCCACTCGTACATCCATTTACTGGTCTTACTACATTACCTCTATATAAGTGCTGAACCTTAGCACTTTAGCATTTTAGAGGAAAACTTATGATGAGGCTCTTCCACAATCCCCTAAAAATTGATTTTCCTGGGAAAATAATCAGAAGTTTAAAGAAAATCATTTTGGATTTATTTTTGTGAAAAATCGCAAAAACTACACACAGGGAAGTCGCACTTTTCGGTTGACAGATTTTTTCAAACACTTTGTTCCAGGATGCGACTTTATTGAATTGGTTCTGTTAGGTTTGTTTTTTCATTTATCGTAATTTTCCCGAAACTTGCATATTTTTATCCTCCTGGTAAGAGGAAATATTCTGATTGTGTCAAACTTTCGAAATTGAGTTTTCACTGGAAGTACATATTCTGAGGTCCCCTGAGTGCGACAAAATTTTTTTTGCGAATGGTCTATCTGTGAGTATGTGCTTGTATGTAAGTGAACCATATATCTCAAAAACAAAAAATCGTAAGACGCTCAAACTTGGTACTTTGTTTGGGTACCATATCTAACACCAAGGTTTTGGTTCAAAATTGGTCAACTGGAAGTGCGACTTTACACAATAGATTCTGAGTTTTGGGAATTCTACCGAAAACGAGCGCAATAATTTTTTTTTTAAACTTGGTATGCTAACTGCAAACCTCAAGGACATATCAAGGTCTGAGTGCTCAGCAGACATCTCTTGCAAGTAACATAATGCGCGTGTTACGCTATTCTACTGCGATCCAAGTATTTTCCGACGTAAATTTATACCTTGATTATACTAAAATCACACACACACACAAATGTATATATATAATCAGTTTATTTGAAATATTTTTCTGAAAATATAGCTGGGAAGTCTAGTGGTTTTCCTCCAAGCTGTGCAACTAGGGTTGTTGGGAAAGCTTGAATATCAACCAGGTAGTCTACAATGTAGCCAAATATGCTGCGCTAAGGAGATTCTGCAATGGAATCTGCACAATAGCAGGATAGTTATATATTTAGATAGGCTGGCTGTAATTAAACAAAAAACATTGATGTCTAGAGGTTAACTCTAAGCTGGTGTGGAAATGTATCCAATAGTAGTGGTTAGGTCCGCAGAACTGGAAAATATCATTCTTTCCATGATAGTCAGTTTGAGTTTGTGGTCATCGACAAGTTTCGAGCATTCACCTATCATCAGGATGTCTTGTGATAAACAGTGTGGTAACTTTACATAAGTTACATAGTAAGTTTATGTGTGTAAACTGATTTTGCTTTGTGACAAAGTCTGTGTTAACAACACACTATTTTTGAAGACATCCTAATGATGGGCCAACGCCCTAACCCCAATTGTATTGAATTCCTCACCGAGATGGATAATGCTATAAGCTCACTTTATCCTGGTAAAGAATGCCAGGGTTTGCAGGATATGAGAATGCCAGGGGATGCAGGAGCGATGTTTTAGGGGGTCCGCAACTTTTCTGCGATGTTCCCAAGATGGTGACAAATTCTATTTTTATGTACTGACGAGTAATTGACTAGAGGTTTGATGGAGGAATACTCCTGGCCAAGGGTAAGCAAAAGAGCTCTTCAGGGGAAGCTTGCAGGGCAGGTGTGCTCAGTTTACCGACCATATGACCGCATTACTGCTGGCCAATAGTAATCATGGCAGCTCCATGGGCTTTGCTGTTGCGAGAACCTGGCAAGAACTGGATTTCACCAGCTGGGCGAGAAATCGCTCGCAGCAACGAGGAAATAGATAGGCGCCTCTCAGGAAGCATCAGACATACATACTCTCTAGCGCGGCTAACGTTAATTAATCGAGGGATTTATAATAAATCCTTTTGCATCGTTGTAATTGTGAAACACATATTTATAGTAGGGAAATTCCTGTGTTTTTTCATACCAGATTCTTGGTATTAATTTAGTCATTATCTGCTAAAGTTTTAGCCATTTCGTTATCGAAAATGACATCATTAATCATCAAGAATGTGGAGTAGAATTAGACTGGATCTAGACGGAAAAAATCGCATACCGTATGTACACTCACACACACACACACACACATATACATATATATAATGGCAAGCTGACAGAAATAAATTATTTAATGAAAATATAAATCACATAAAAGTTATGTTGAAGAAGAGTGTATTTAGAGAGAGTTGAGTGTTAGTGTGAGTGTTGGTATTGTGTTTTGGTATGTATAGTATTTTGTTCCAATACAATAATGAGATTATAGTTGGGTTCAATTGGAGTTCGGTTTGATTAGTAAGTAATTACGTACTAGTCCAGACGTGATAGGCCCAGCACGTAACAATACATATATAACACGGCAGACTGTCCTGTCCGTAGGGTCCCTTTTCATCATGATCGCCGTCAATTAAATAATTTAATAAATGTAGGTGCGTGAATATCAATTGGGTACTTATCGCTAAATTATATTATACAAACTGTTAAGAAGATTTTCTTGTGTCATGTGTACAAAACTGTACAATAAAATTAATGGATTTTACTTTCAATATTGTTAAATATTTTCCAAATAAAAACGCACCACTTGACAAAGTAATCCGTCCATTCACAAATCAAAACTGATGTGCCACCTTGAAAAACAATAAAAAAACAGGTGATAAAAATGCAAAGTAATGGACGCGTAATGTCAATGTTTGGGTTTGAAGTATGCGCATATCAGATATTTGGCGAACTGATGAAATCAATAATCTTCAAAAGATAACTATAAAATAATTTACAGCAAACCCTGTTGGCCGCTAGACATTGCCACAATTCATTGTAAATTGATTCTAAAATCGTGTGATTGCTTTTTATTTAATTTCCTTAGAAAATCAATTATATTAATATCTCTCTTTATTTACATATAACTTAATAAAACATATTTATGAGTGGATCAATTGTATTTTTTATATTTTATAGTCTGTGACATCACTATAAACACGATTTGGTCACATGTCTTTGAATAAATATTATCAGCTAAGATTTCCTCATTTGGCATCATGGCATTTTATCAGCGAATCACTCATACGAATTTCTCTTACTCTAATGAATGCAATTTAATCAAAAAGTTTCCTTTAAAATTGCAACGTTATAATGTGTTTAGTTGGGCTGGCCTGATGGGGATTTTCGCAATGTACACCTGAGCGGTCTTATGTGGAGGATCATCTCTGTCAAAAGCAATAAAACTTGTGCCAATTTAAGTTTGAACTGACAGACCTCTCTAAAATCTATTTTTTCAGAAAATATTTCAAATAAAAGTGATACATTTCTATCTATCCAGTCAGCATTGCAAGTTTAAAGAAAATCGTTGTAACCGTTTTCGGAAAAATTCCAAAAAACTCAGTCGCCTATTCTATTGCACTTCCGGTTAACCGATTTACTTCAAAATTGTGATTCTAATGACACTTCTAAAAAAAAAAGTAAAGTGATTGCCAATTTTTTCAGGCGGGCTTAACGTCCAACTATCAAATTAGGTATCATGGACGAGGGCGGAAGCACCTACTTTACTATAAACATTTTTAGACGAGTATAAAATTTAACCAGTTATAGGCGGGACTCGAACAGGTGACCTGCCAGATGATACAAGTCCATGCTCATAACCACTACCAAGGGAGGACGTATTTGATAACGAGGCTTTGCTTCCTAAATCCCCTCTCACCGGTTATCTGGAAACATTTGTCCAGTTTGAAGTAACTCCAGTGTCTGATTGATGCTAGGCTGTGATCGAACCAACACCTTTAAAAAAAATATATTTTTTAAACTAAAACTTTTTTAATGGAAATATATTTTAATATAGAAGAGGGGGTAATTTAATTTATTGTCTGTGTGTGTATGTGTGTGTGTTGCATGTTTTAATTTGTTTTTAAAAACAAAACAAATTAACAAAATTAAATGTTCCATGCTGTGACATTTGTTAGACAATAAAAGCAGTTAAAAAAAAAAATGAAGTAATTTCAGAAGTTTCACCATTGGTGGGTTAAATAGGTTGTAAAATGAAATTAGTTTTAATGTTGCGCAAAGGTCTTTTCTCTAAAAATATCGCCATGAAAAACAAGTGAAAAGAAATTTATAAATTAAAGAACGCCAAGACTGTGATATAAATTGAATTAACCTTGAACATTTCTTAGTGGTTCAATAAAAAGAAATATATAACACAAAATATTCAGGAACTTCAAGTGAAAATTGATATTAGACAGGTGAACGACAGCTGGAGAAGTAAATAAAATTGTAAATAGAATGGATGTTCTCATGATTGTAGGAGAATAATAATTGTGTCTTAGTGTCACCAGAATATCATGTGCAAGTGGTGCTCCCTCCATAGGGGTGTGGGAAATGGACTAGCCACTGCTTACCTGAAAGGCTCCTGGCTAGTTATCCATGCAAATTATTGTAATTTGGAAATGACATGTTAAAAATTCTAAATCCTAGGGACGCAGTTTCCCTCGAACCCACCGAAAATCAATTTTTCCGGAAAAATGTTTCAAATAAAAGTAATAGAGACCTAAATATATACATAGACACATAGTTAATAAAGGCCAAAGTTTTAAGAAAATAGTTGGAACAGCTTTTACGAGGAAATGCAAAAAAATTGAACAAAAAATGTTTAGGAAAGTCGAAAAATCTGAAAAAACAACTTTTCCATACTCAGAGGACCCTAAAAACATGTATTTGGTTTAATCACTCACTTTTCAAAAGACTGAAAACATTATATTTTATGTTACAATAGTATAAGAAATTAATAAATAAAAAGGATGAGAACACGTAAATATTGTAAAAAAAGAAAAGAAAAAAAGGATTATATCCCTAGTAAAATGAGAGTTTAACCTAAAAAAATATTTCGCTAAATTTATAATTTATATAAATCTAGAAGGCAGTGTGTGTATGTTAAACTATAAACCCTAGTGAAAAAGAGAAATGTACCAGTTGCCCCATTTCTCTTCTACTAATTATTAAATATTATCTGTATAATGGAATATTAAAGTGTACGAGGAGAAAAACAAATTTCTCAAGAATTTCTTTGTTCACATAGTTAGTTAATACTAGTTACTAGTTAATATTAGTCAAATTTTCCAATGTAAACATCTTCTAAATCCAATATCTTCTCTGTAAACATGTAAACTTCCATATTAGTAGTGTAGCTATTTTTGCTTTTTTATTCGGAACTTTCCACCGAAAATTCATGTTTAGTATTAATATGAATAAAAAAATAATTTTTTTTTAAAAGTGTTATGTATGTGATCGGTTATTACAAAAATAGAAAATCGCAATATATTCGAACTTGAAATTTCATCAAGTCCTAACAACGGATCTGAGAGTTAGGGGTCATAAATCCTTCAACCGGAAATACCACTTCACTGATTGGGTTTTCAGATTTTTTCTCTTACGATTTTCTCAAAAAGAGCTCCAAGATTTTTTTTTTTTAACTTTGTATATCTATTTCAAAACACTTGTAGACCACTAGTTTTATTTAAATCTTTTCCCTAAAAAATTGCATATTATAGGAAGATTCTGTGGAAGTGGAGACGTTAGATTGTCCACACTTCAGAGTATTGTACGCCTCTACCAACTCAAATAAAATTAATGAGACGCAAAAAAAAATCAGGCCACTTGAAATATTTACCATTTCTATGTATAGTTTTCAATTTTTCAAACATTTTTATCGTTCATAACGTTTATTGGTTAACTGATTTTCAAAAGTAAACAAACGATTATGTAAGAAATTTAAAATAATTAATTAAAAAAAAGTGAATGTGGAAAATTTTATTTAATTTTCTTTTTTTGTTTTTTCAATTCTACATTATTTTTTAATGGGATGGTGCTAATACCGTGTATTATCTCCTGTTGCCCTTATCACAGCTTCTCTAGGCGTCTCGGCAGGCTCTGAAAAAGCAGGAAATTTCGTTTTGTGAGATTAGAGCCCATTCGTCTTGAAGTGCTGTTTGTAGCTCCTGAAGCGTCCTAGGAAGGACTCTCCGATCTCTTATCCGACTGCCAATCATATCCCACAAATGTGCTATGGGATTTAAGTCAGGGGGACCGAGACGATTTCCTAAAACTGTCAGTGTCAAAAAACGGTCGTCCTGCACTTCAGTGGGTCTTGAGTGTGAGCCTACTCTGTTACTCTATACTACATCACGCCGACTTTGGAAGGAAACACCAATATCAATGGCTGCGTAAAGCTAAAGCGAAGTTAAAGCAAATAAAAATCAATTCAAAATGAATAAAAATAAACAAATTGATAATAAATGAATACAAACTAGTAAACATTTTTGATGTATTTAATTTTTTTAATACCACAAGTGTAATGGAACAAAGTCCAATTTACTCTAAAAATGTTAACTATTCATTGTCAAACCAAAATAACTGTATTCCTATATGTTCTTCTTTTATCTCTTGCACTAGAGAGAGTCTGCCTTTTCAACTGATACTGTAAATCAGTTGTAGTGGATGTAGTGTGAGGTTGGACAGAATAAAAAGCTAAGACTTACTGAACACTGCTTATACATGGGGAATATAAGCTCTGTAAGGACTTTGTATAATTTAGAGAAGAGTTGTTAGCGTTAGACTGACTGGCGTGAGAAGAAAGATGATCGTTGAACCTTGACAGTTGTTCAAATGGCATTTGAACAGACGGTCAGGCACCCTTTTTAAGCGGGGAGCTGGACTGCCTTTAGTCTCCTTAACTTTCTCTTCTAATGCCCAGATATGCTTCTTAGATTGCTCTCTCTGAGAGCTATGAATTGGGAGAAATTAATTAACACTGAAAAAACTATGAATTGTCAAAACAAAATAACTGGTGAAAACTACGATATCATATATTATTTATTAAATTAATTTTTTAAGTGGCAGCCGGAATTTTTGGCCGGTGAGTATATGAAACTAAAATTACTGTTGTCAGATGGTTTCATTGAACTGTACATTAACTATAAAGTTTAGAGACCTACTATCTTTTTCGAGAAACTTGACTTGCAGGGTTTTCTAAGTAAAACGGTTTAATGTTTCAGGCGCAACGACAATAGTGGTCACTGGCGCCAAAAGTATGTTATTGTTTTCTAAAATGTCACTTCAGTTTATTGCTCCACCTGTGGAGAAAATCGTGAAAGGCTTCACCCAAGAAATTTTTTTCTCCCTGAAATAAGAAGAAGAAGTATATTCCGGTCATATTTTTGGAAATCGAGATCTTTTTCGAAGTAAGAAAAAATGTTTTTTGGAAGCTCAAATTCATTATTCCAAGTTGTAGCAGACAGTAGTCTGCGCGGCCGGCACCCAAGACGAGATGGCAAGCAGCGGGAAAAAACAAAAATGAGTAATATGTAAAACAAATGAGAACGAGACTTAGCCTTTGATGACGGTGAGTGATGAATCGAAGAAGGGTTGATGAGACGAATGGCGGACTGAAAAAGGAAGAGATGGCGTATGTGTGTGTGTGTGCGTATGTGTGTGTGGTGTGCGTGTGGATGTGGGTGCATGAGTGGCGAAGGAAAGGAAGCGAAGGTGCGTGAGAAGGAAGAAAAGGAAGCGTAGAAGGATTGGAATGCTCCTTTAGAAGCGGATGATGCCTTTGTTGAAGCGGCGGGTGATGGCGAGTCCATTAAGGCGCAGATGAAATAGCTTCGTGAAGGTGATGCGCGTAGAGATAAGTCTTAGTACTCACCGAAGAGTAAATATTAATGATTAACACGGCGAATAGGCGCGTATAAGGCGACACAAAATTTAAAGGCGAAATTAACAGTACACCACAGTCTAAGAAGAAGCGGTAAAACAGAGGTTAGCTAGTCGGGCGACAGAAGAAGAGAACGGCACAAACACTGTTGTTCAGACTAACTGTAGAAGACAACAGTGTAATTTTATAGGTAGAGAACGTTTGAAGAGTGTGGGAAAAATAAATAAGCGCGAACCCGGAGAGATAAAAGGCGGCGACAATCCCACCACCAAGAGAGAGAGAGGTAAAAGGCGGGGAGGCGTGGGAAATATGCGGGCGATGAAATAATACAATTCAGAAATAGCGAGACAATGTTAATCTGTCAAAGGGGCCGCGACCTAACATGCCGCCCGCCCTGAAGACTCGGCTTCAGCATTTATTGAGTAGGGAGCAAACAGAGTTTGGCGAGCGGGCGGCGAATGGTGCCGGAAGCGGTATGGACGTCGGCGACACGACTCCGCAGTCCGGGATAAATGGCGGTGATGCGGCCTAAAGGCCATTGGCGCGGCGGAACATTGTCCTGATGAACGATAACGACGGTACACCAGGGGCGACCTCCATAGCGGGGAGAAGCCACCTTGTGCGTTGTTGGAGGGTATGAAGATACTTCAATAAACCTGTTGGATATGCTGGGTGAGTTGCCAACGGGACAGGCGATTTATATGGGCGGTAACATTGCGCTCAGGAGGCGCGGTGAGAGGGCGGAAGACCAGAAAACGGCCGGGCGTAAAGGGTTCCGGATCGTTCGGATTGGAAGAGAGGGCGCACAAGAGGCGAGAGTTCAATATCGCTTCGACGTCGGTGGTCACGGTGAGCAGCTCCTCGTAGCTGAGGCGCTGATCACCCACGACGCGGGTGAGATGGTACATGGCGGATTTAATAGCTGCTTCCCAGAGGCCCCCAAAATGAGGTCTAGCAGGGGGGATAAACCTCCAATCAATGCCGGCGGAAGCAGCAGCGCGGCAGACGGCTTGTTGGTGACGTTCATCACCCACCAGGCGACCGAGTTCACGAAGTTCGTTGTGGGCTTCGACGAAGCTAGTGCCGTTGTCGGAAAAGATGGTGGTCGGGAGCCCACGGCGAGCGGTGAAGCGGCGGAAGGCGGCGAGGAAGGCGGATGTAGACAGCTGCGAGGCGATCTCGAAATGCACAGTCTTGGTGGCGAAACATATGAAGGCCACTAAATAGCCCTTTGTGACCACGGCGCCGCGGAGGCGGACGCTGGAGATGGCGAATGGGCCGGCGAAATCGACGCCGGTTACGGTGAAGGCGGTGGCGGCTGTGATTCCTTGTGATCGGAGGTTGCCCATTGGCTCGATGATGGGCCGCGGTTTGGCGGTAAAGCATCGGTTACATTTGCCGATGCGGTGGCGCACCACGTTGCGCCCATCTAGGATCCAATAGTGGCGGCGGATATAGGCGAGAGTGGGAGAGCTCCAGCATGCAGAAACATATGAAGGCCACTAAATAGCCCTTTGTGACCACGGCGCCGCGGAGGCGGACGCTGGAGATGGCGAATGGGCCGGCGAAATCGACGCCGGTTACGGTGAAGGCGGTGGCGGCTGTGATTCCTTGTGATCGGAGGTTGCCCATTGGCTCGATGATGGGCCGCGGTTTGGCGGTAAAGCATCGGTTACATTTGCCGATGCGGTGGCGCACCACGTTGCGCCCATCTAGGATCCAATAGTGGCGGCGGATATAGGCGAGAGTGGGAGAGCTCCAGCATGCAGAAGGCGAATAGGCCGTCGTCGATGATAAGCTGTGTAAGTGGATGCTTCTTGGGAAGCAAGGCGAGGTGGCGGAAACCGTATGGCAGGGAGGCAGACGGCAGCCTGCTGATCATCGACGAATAGGTGTAGTTGGCGTACCAGTCCAGTTGGCGGGCGCGGGCTTCCTGAATCTCCTTGTCCAGATGCGTAAATTGAGGCTGGCGTATTAAGGCGAGAGTGGCGACTTGGATTTATTAGGAGCTACCTCAGATTTAGCGGTAAGAAGATGGACATGATGGTAACCAGTGGCAGTGGTGGTGTATAAATACATGACCGCGACGTATCCGGATTCGAAGGCATAGGAGAAGTCGACGAGATGATGAACAGATGAGGGATGAACGGCGGGCAATAGGTGCGGTATCTGAAGGTTGCCAAGATCCGGAAGGTGACTCTGGAAGTGATGCCAAGGAGCGACGAGCTTTTCGGGCAGGGTTTGATCCCATTCCAACTGGAGGCGGCATAGCTGGCGGAAGAACAGTCTGGCGCGGAACGTGACGGGAGTAAGCCATCTGGCTGAGGACGGTGCGTTTGGTGGAGGCGGGATCGCTCATGCGGACGGCGTAGAAGAAGATGTCCGCGGTGGGGTTCCACCCTAGCCCCAGAATTTTCTTGGGCATAGCGGATTCTCAGACGGGGGAGGCGGCAATGATCAGGCGGGAGGCTCTGCAGGAGGGCGGGAGATGGAGGCCCTGCAGGAGAGCAGGAGAGTTGGAGGCCTATTTTCGCAACTCGAACCCGCCTGCCATTAGCAGCTGCTACAGTTGGGCGCGTAGGGCTTGAGCTTCCTACTCTGACAAAGCGCCGGTGAGGATATCGTCGACCTACACGTCATGAGAAGGGTGGCCTGAGCATGAGGATGCTTATCCCCTCATTAACTGCCAGTTGACGGAGAGTGCGAAGGGCGAGATAGGGTGCATCCGCGACGCCGTACGTCACGGTGTTAAGGCGGAAAGAAGAGATGGGGTAATGATCAGAGAATCACCAAAGGATGCGCTGAAAGTCCCGTTGTTCGGGGGCGACAAGGATTTGGCGATGCATTTGCCGAATGTCAGCGGTGAAAACGAAGGCGTGAAGGCGAAAACGTAGGAGGAGTGTGGCGATATCAGCCTAAAGCTTGGGGCCGGTAAGCAGAAGGTCATTTAAGGAGTGGCCATTGGAGGAGGCGCAGGAGGCCTTGAACACGACCCGCAACTTAGTTGGCGGGTCGTCAGGGCGATGAACCGCATAATGCGGGATATAGTATGGCGTATAAGAGGGCGGCGCGTCATCGTGACGCATGACTTCCATATGGCCGCTGTCCAGGTAGTCGTGCATGAATTTAACATATGCGTCGCGTAAGGCGGGGTTTTGATTAAGGCGCTTTTCCAACTGGAGAAACTGGCGGGTAGCGACCGTGACGGAGACCCCGAGGGGAAGAGGGACGATGTAGCGTCCACTGGCGGAGCGCTGAACACAGCGAGAGTAAATGCACTCGCAGGCGCGTTCGTCGGTGGTGAGAGGGAGATTCTCAGGAACTTTATCTACCTCCCATAAGCGGCGTACGATCTGGTTAAGATCTTCGTCTTCACTTTGAAGGGGACAGGGGGGCAAGATGCACGGAGTATGGTGATCGGAGAGGAAGTCTCCTGAACTGCTGGAAGCGAGGCGGTGGTGTCTTCCGAAGGACATCAGAAGAGGAAGGCGTGTCCACTAGTGGTGGTGGCGCGCGGCGTTGGCGTGGAGTGCGAGAGCGGGTGCGATCATTGTCGCGAGTGGAAGCGGTGAACCGCACTCGTTTCGGGTACGAAGAGGGCGATAAGGCCCATAAAGGACCCAACCCCGAGAGTGGTGTGAAAGGCGGCAGGGGTGCGCAAGGTGGGCGGGAGGGTGCCCGGAAGGAGAAGATGGGGAAGAACTTCATTCCTGAAAAGAATGTCGGACACTACCAGGTTTATTAAACCTACTATCAGCCAACCGGACGTGGGCAAGACGTGCCCAGTTGTCCGGTAGGGCCCTGCTCGATGTAGGGGGAATGATGCTGTCCAACACCAAGCACTGGGATGGAGAGACGGGGGGATCACCGCGATGCCACATGGACACGGTGGCGCGGTAGTGCGAGAAGGTGGAGGCGTTGGATCCCCGAGTGTATATGTTGGATTCGGTCGACTGGAGCGGTAGATGAAGGCGCTGAGCGCAGGCGCGGGTAATGATTGTCACGTGTCTCTCGGAGTCAAAAAGGGCGCGGGCGATGACATAATAAGGCAGGTTTTCTAAGCGAAGGCGTGCAGTGGGCTTAAGTATGGTGGCTGAAGTCGAGCGGATTGCGGCGTTCAGGGAGAGCGACCGTCAACACTCCGGGGTAGGCGAGTCGGAGCGATGCCTAGAGCGAACGCTCCGCGAGTGAGGGGAGAAGTTGGCAACTCCGGGGTTCAATGCGAGGCGGGGGCGATGGACAGTCAGCCCACCGGGCAGGCAGGGAAGAAACGGCACATTCAAGTCCCGGGTGAGAAGGAGGCGGCGAAGGGAGAGGCGATGACCGACGGCTGGTGGATGACTGTGGCGAAGATGATGTTACAGCCCTCTGAATATAGGGTGGTGCTGTTCCGGTTAGCTCAGTGAAGACGGGGGGGTCCTTTGCTATAGGGAGTTGGCGGGAGAGGGGAAGGAAAAAGAAGGACGGGAAAATTATGGCAGTGATAAACGAAATAGAAGGATAATATCAATAATAATAGTTCAGGAAAATAATAGTATTCAAAATAAAAAAAGGAAGAAAAAAACAGGAATTATAAGGATGGGGTTACGAATAAGTAATCAGGGCTACTATTAATAATGGTATTAAAATTAATAATAATAATTGATACAAATTAATAATATAAAAAAAAAATAAACATATAAATAAAGAGAAAGAAAAGAAGAAAAAAATAGATGAGCGAACCAAAAAGAAAAAAAAAAAAAAGTAGAAAGAAAAAAAAAGAATGGGTCTCGCTGGGATTGAACTGGCGTCCTACTAGTTATCAGCCTACTCACTTTATACGCACGGCCACTGCTGTCGTGCTGGTTGACTACCTAAAACTTACTCATTACTTTTGAGGGATAGAGGACAAACAAACAGGCTTTGATTGGTTTTACAAAACAGTTTTCTCCTCTGTATTTTCAAATAAACAAAAAGAAAATTTACACATACGCTTTACAAAGAACATAAAAGAAAGAAATAAACTAAAAATTACTTACAGTTATGTGTACAGAGGGGAAAAAAAAAGAAAAAAAACTATCTTCTTCTGTAACCAACAAAAAGAAATTAAACACTTATAACTATAAATATATACAAAAGAAAAGAGAAAGATCAATAAAATGAAAGAAATAACTATTAAAATGAAAACCAAGTGTCACTTATTTCAGGAAAAAGGGAAAAAGAACGAAAAAGAAAACTAACTTGTCCTCTTTCTGACTCACTGTTTGTTGAAAACTGGATGCTTTCGCCGATATTTTCTTAAATTCCTCCGGGTATACAGTTGGAGGGCAGAACCTGAGGTTTTGGTTGCCTTTTCTTTTATCTGATGTTGCCACCTGTTGGAGGATTGTTCCTTCTCCAGCTGGGCAGTTCCTCGTTCGACAAAAATCCCCTTAAGGGCAAGAAGAATGTTCTACAGCGTCGAACGGTGGAAAAATCCGTCACCCTGACGTTGCCACTCACTGTAAATTATTTCATTTCGGGCCCGAAAAACTTACTTAATGCACGTTGCTTCGCGCAACCTTCTCCACTGTTATACAGTAGCCTGCTTCCCTTTCTCTATGCTCCCCTCTTCTTCTCCGTCTCCGTCCGTCCTTCCTTACTCTTCTGAGGTCCGATTCCAACTTCCCTTTTCCTTTTACGACTAATCCTATTATATCCTATTCTTAAACTATCCTATTTCTAACTTGATCTAATATACATCCTAAACTAACTTAGCCTATTTCTTATCCTAACTTAACTTACGGCCTATCCTAGCTTAATCTACATCTACATATTACCTTACATTCTACTTTCTTACTTCTAAGAGCCTTATTCTACCTTAACCTACAAAAGAAAATAGGAAGTCCTCGATCCCTCAATTTTGTGTTTTTCTTTACGCGTAATATTCTCCCCCTCTCCTCGGAAAAAGGAGGGAAGAAGGAAGGGCGGCAATGCCGGCCTATGAAGCAATATAATATCGTGATAAGGGAGTTAGGATCCAAAGTGGGGTTTGAGGTCTTTTGGATGCCAAATCCCTACATTTCGTCCTCCCTCGTCTTCCAGCTCATATGCAGTATTGGAAACTTTACGGACAATCTTGCATTTACGAAATTTCGGCGCCAGCTTGCTTGAGTAGTTCCTTGCTGCATCGGACAGGGTGAATTCTCTCTTCCAGACTGTTTGGTTTGGGGAATAATTCACTTGCCTCCTTCTTAAGTTGTAGGAGTGCTTTGCCTTCCGATATGCTTCGGCTAGATTTCCCGTGAAGCGGTTCCATACACTTTTTACTTTCCCTAGCCGTTTATTCAAGTCATCTCGCGATTCAATCTGAGACAAGTCCGGGCTCGCTTCGCGGGGTTGTACTTTCTGATTGAATAAGCGGAGCTCCCTTCCGAAATTCAAATAAGCGGGCGTATACCCCGTGGCTTCATGCGTAGCCGTCCTTAAGGAAAACGCTCTTTTTTGTAATTCTTGATCCCAGCGTTTCTGATCACTACCCAGATATGACCGAATTGCGGTTTTAATAACTCGATTAACCCTCTCAGTCGGGTTACCCTGAGGATGGTAATACGGCGTCCGGATGGCCCTAACTCCATACTTATCTAAGAGAGATTTGAATTCTGTGCTTGTAAATTGTACCCCATTATCTGTGATTACGGCTCTCGGGGCCCCAAATACCATGAAAACCTGGTCCTCTATGAATTTAACAATTGGTTTTGCGTTAGCCTGCCTTAGGGGGTGTAAAAGCACGTATTTAGTGAAGTAGTCACAGACCACTAGAATGTACCTATACTGTTGGGTGCTTCTAGGCAAAGGCCCCATGATATCAATTGTTACTACTTCCCAAGGTCTCGAGACCTGGCGCTGTTCCCCATAAAACCCGGCGGGCCGCAGCTGTTCCGGCTTATTGGCCATGCACGTCTCGCAACGACTAACATATCTAGCGGTATCCGCGGCCATACCCGGCCAATAGTATTTCCGCTTAAGCTTCTCTTTTGTTTTATAGATGCCCAAATGTCCAGCCGTGGGATTGTCATGGCACTCTCTCAACACCTGAGGACGCTGCCACTTTGGAATTACTAATTTCCATGGGTCCTCAGATTCAAGGATATCTTTCGGATCCCTAACATGCTTCCAAAGGGCTTCCTCCCTCACACTCCATAGTGGATACTGTTCAGGGTTACTTCCTACATTCGCTTTCATTTTTTTGTACCACCTATCCTGCTCGACTCCGTCGACTAGAGTATTGAGCACCCCTTCATTTACCCTGGATAACGCGTCGGCCGCGGTATTCAACCTTCCTGGTCTGTGGACGATATCAAATTCGTATTCTTGTAATTTCAAGGCCCACCTTCCTAACCGTCCATTCGGGTCCTTTAAATTCATTAGCCATTTAAGAGCGCTATGATCGGTAATTACAGTGAATTTTGCACCTTCTAAATACGGGCGGAACTTCTTGATGGCCCAGAGAACGCTCAAGCATTCTAGTTCCGTGGCTGCGAACTTCTTTTCCCCGTTCGTGAGTGCACGACTAGCATATGCAATTGCCCTCTCGCCGTCTTCAAATACCTGACTTAGTATAGCCCCGAGTCCCGTCGACGACGCGTCCGACTGTAGGATAAATGGCCTTTCAAAATCTGGGCATGCTAAGATAGGAGCCGAAACCAGTCGATTCTGCAATTCGAGCAATGCGTTCTCCTGCGATTCTCCCCACGTGAATTTCCTATTCTTTTTTAATAATTCCGTCAGGGGCGCAATCGTACTAGAAAAGTGGGGTACAAACCGTCGATACCAGCTGGCTAAACCAATGAATCTCCGTACCTGTTTGACGGATTTCGGCCGGGGAAAATTCAAAATTGCCGACACCTTGTCCGGGTCCACTCCCAAACCATTCTCATTTACCACATACCCCAGGTATTTTAACTCCGGGCGACAGAGTTGGCATTTCTCCCACGACAATGTGAGGCCTGCAGTGGTTAACCTTTTTAATACCTCTTCCATCACTCGCAGATGTTCTTCGAAAGTGGGGGTGGCCACGACTATGTCATCTAGATAACAAAAGACATATGGCTCCAAAGCTGGTCCTAAAAGGGTGTCAATAAGTCGCTGCCAAGTGGCAGGACTATTATGAAGTCCGAACGGCATGCGACGGAATTGGAATAATCCCCGGTAAGGCACGGTGAACGCGGTTTTTTCCCGACTATTCTTTTCAACTGGGATTTGCCAATAAGCGCTCTTTATATCTAAAGACGATAGATATCGGCTATTCCTTAGTCGGTCTAGGATTGCGGATACATACGGTAGGGGGTAGGCATCGCGCTTAGTCACTTTATTAACCTCGCGGTAATCCACACAAAAGCGGTGCGTCCCATCTTTCTTTTTTACTATGACTACCGGTGACGACCAGCCACTATTTGAAGGTTCAACAATCCCCTCCTTTAACATCATGTCTAGCTCATGGTTCATTATCTGTTGAATAAAGGGAGACACCGGATAATACCGTTGCTTAATTGGGGTATGGTCTCTTGTGTCGATCACGTGCTCCACTAATTGGGTGCATCCCAATCCGGTATTGCTCTGAGAGTAAGCCGCAATCAAGGCCTGAAGACGAGCTTTCTGGTCCTCATCGAGCTTTGCATGACCCACGATCCCTTGTTCCTCTGCCAAGCTGGTAAGTTGAGCATCGCCGCATGAATAGGAGGCTTGGGATAAATCCACTACCAAGGACATCTCGCGCCAGAAGTCGACTCCAAGTATCAGCTCATCTTTTAGGTTCGGCACTACGAGAACCCTCAACGCTCTCACGAGGCCTTTGAGTTCAATTGGGATGGTAGTCGTCCCTTTCACTTCACATGTTCTCCCGTTTGCCAATGTAACCTTGCCGTTCTCGGAGGAGCAAAGAGTTTGCCCTAGCGTCTCTAATCTATCCCACAACTTTGCATTGATGACTGTCCGGGTAGACCCTGAATCTAACAAACCCATCACTGGCATTCCATACAGTCGTACTTGTAGATACGGTCGGACATCAGCTCCTTCCTCTCGCTCGCTTAATTTATATTGTAAGCCCGCACACATCATTTCTCGGACCACCTCTACCCAATCTCGCCATTCCGCGTCGGAACGCTTCATTCTTGGCGGGGTAATGGAGCAGGGGAAGTCTCGGTGGCAGTAGTCGACCCCTGTTGATCGTTTCCCTGCTTGAGAGGACGACATCGCGTGCAGTTCTTTGCAAGCACACCCGACAAACCACAACGCCCACAAAATTGCCGAGTTGGGGCCTGACAATTCTTAAACCTGTGACCTACTCGCCCACAATTCCAACAAACTATCCCAGCAGGTTTCGTGGTCTTCTGGCTTTCTCCCGATAGTTTATTCTCAATGGCCGATACTGCCATTGCCTGCTTACGAGGACGATGTCCCAATTCCGGCTCTAATAAACCTTTCACGGGGGGTTCCCTGTATCTCTCGGCCCTCAATGTCCAAGTGTCAAGCCGCGTGAGGATACGCTCCAGCTCTTCCAAGTTATTATATTGCGCCTGGGCGATAAATGGCAGGTGATCTCTCTTAACATTCCGCTCTACGATTCGTAACTTCTGTTGTTCAGTGAGGGGTTCACTCAATCGCTTGAACAAACAGTTCATTTTCGAAATGTATACATGGGGAGGTTCATCTGATCCCTGAGTACGCCGTCTTATTTCCTGCATCAGTCTTTCATCGTAATCGGGGTCTTGGAAATAAATCTTCAATTCCCGCACTAAATCCTTCCAACAACCCATCTTTTGTTTATTTGCGCGGAACCAAATTTTCGCATTGCCCGACAACAGATCAGATGCTCCGCGGAACAAGTCCTGTTCTGTTAGTCCCCGAGCGACCATCCTCTCTTCCACTTCTTCCAAAAAATTGGCTAAAGTCATCCCCGACGCGTCCCCTGTAAAAGCGAGTCCCCATTTGTAAAGTTTCGGATCCCTCGTAGGATATCGATCATGGCTCAGTGCAACGTCCGCCTCTCTGCGCTCCCTTTCTTTAATGGCCCGCTCTATATCCCTCAACTGCTGCTTTAGTTGCTCTATAGTTGGTTCTGGGGCTGGGGGAGTCAAGGATTCCCGCAGGTACTTTTGACGCTCCCTAGGGGGCATCGCTGTCTGCTCTGAGCGGGGATTTACAGGTTCTCCCAACGATATCTGTCCAACGGTATCCTCCCGACCCTCTGCCTGGGCTAATTCTTGCTGTACAGAGGTCTCAGTTCCGTATTTTCCCGGATTCTGCATACCTTCCCGTACGTCTGCCCACATATCTTGTACTGACTCTATCATGATATTAATCTCGCGTTCTGTCTGAGCGTCACGTGGGAGCCTACCTAATCGGTGGTAAAGGTGCCATAATCGAGCGTCAAGCCTCTTAAATTCGTTCTCCTCGGTTTCCTCATCGATGCTGGACACGGCTTCTTGTAGGAACCGAAGCTTTCGTTCGCAAACCCCGAGTTCGTCTTTTAAGTTGAGTGATAACACAATAGCGTTATCGGGCTTAATGTTCTTTGTAAGAGCGCTCTGTAGCTTTCTGCGTAACTCTGAACAAATGCCGTCATCCCGGAGACCTCGAATTCGCAGCTCGTATTGCAATTCATCTTTGACTAACCTATAGACGTCCATTTTCAACAATAACGACAAATTCAACAGCGTCGGCAAGCCAGTGGTCATGAAAGTTTATTCCCGTGTCGAGCCCCACGTTGGGCGCCAAAATGTTACAGCCCTCTGAATATAGGGTGGTGCTGTTCCGGTTAGCTCAGTGAAGACGGGGGGGTCCTTTGCTATAGGGAGTTGGCGGGAGAGGGGAAGGAAAAAGAAGGACGGGAAAATTATGGCAGTGATAAACGAAATAGAAGGATAATATCAATAATAATAGTTCGGGAAATAATAGTATTCAAAATAAAAAAAGGAAGAAAAAAAAACAGGAATTATAAGGATGGGGTTACGAATAAGTGATCAGGGCTACTATTAATAATGGTATTAAAATTAATAATAATAATTGATACAAATTAATAATATAAAAAAAAATAAACAAATAAATAAAGAGAAAGAAAAGAAGAAAAAGATAGATGAGCGAAACAAACAAAAGAAAACAAAAAAAAAAAAAAAATGTAAAAAGAAAAAAAAAAGAAGGGGTCTCGCTGGGATTGAACTGGCGTCCTACTAGTTATCAGCCTACTCACTTTATACGCACGGCCACTGCTGTCGTGCTGGTTGACTACCTAAAATTTACTCATTACTTTTGAGGGATAGAGGACAAACAAACAGGCTTTGATTGGTTTTACAAAACAGTTTTCTCCTCTGTATTTTCAAATAAACAAAAAGAAAATTTACACATACGCTTTACAAAGAACATAAAAGAAAGAAATAAACTAAAACTTACTTACAGTTATGTGTACAGAGGGAAAAAAAAGTAAAAAAAAAACTATCTTCTTCTGTAACCAACAAAAGGAAATTAAACACTTATAACTATAAATATATACAAAAGAAAAGAGAAAGATCAACAAAAAGAAAGAAATAACTATTAAAATGAAAACCAAGTGTCACTTATTTCAGGAAAAAGGGAAAAAGAACGAAAAAGAAAACTAACTTGTCCTCTTTCTGATTCACTGTTTGTTGAAAACTGGATGCTTTCGCCGATATTTTCTTAAATTCCTCCGGGTATACAATTGAAGGGCAGAACCTGAGGTTTTGGCTGCCTTTTCTTTTATTTGATGTTGCCACCTGTTGGAGGATTGTTCCTTCTCCAGCTGGGCAGTTCCTCGTTCGA
>JAAEAF010006438.1:0-63968 GCA_011037195.1 Triatoma infestans | reverse complement strand
TAAGTTTTTCTCTAAAGTGCTATCATAGTTGATTATACAATTCTATCTCCAAACATAATAATTAGAAATAAATAGATGGCTGAAATTCAGTTTCAAGAAAATTAGTAAACCGGAAGTGCGCTTTTACTGAACAGTTTTTTCAGTTTTCGACGATTTGCATTAAATTTGGTACACAAACTATAAAAATTTGTCAATTATAATTTTGAGAACTGGGGTAAGAGAAAGTTGTGTGAGTGTTTTACACCAGATTTTTTTTTTCTCTGTTAGTGTGGGAGTTTTGAATAATATTTTGTCTTAATTTAAATGTAGCCCCTTTAAAACGTGGCTTTTACAAAAAAAGAAAAAAAGATTTGCATTGGAAATGTATTTCAAAACAAGTTCATGCCAGGGGGCTGGCTCAAGAATAACTTCCGCCTGAAGCAAGCATTTTTTTTATGCCGCCCCTCAGGAATGGTAAAAAAAAAAGGTTTAATTTTTATAAATATTTTTTTGAAGATTATATTTTCTATTTTAAAATTAAAAGAAAAATATAGAGACAATTTCTGTTTGTTTATTGATATATTACTTACATTCTTATTTATTTAAAGGGCTGTGGATTTATTTGAATATGTGGATGGATACGCAATGCTGGATAACGTCTGGTATTTTATCCCTCGTAGCATGCATATTTGTTTTCTTCCAGTTTTGTCTCAAGCCTAGTTTTTTTAAAAAAGTTTGTCAGTTTGTAGACCTCGTTCCATATGTAAGTGAAAGTGGCGAACAAATTGGGTGTTGTGGGGTTTTCGTCTTGGTTGCGGTTCAGTTTGCTTTTTCTTAATAATTTGTTGACAACTACAACATAATAATTCCCCTACCGTGCCCTATTCTTAACAAATCCCACCTTATCTCTCTAAACATATTCTTACTATAATTTAAACATAAATTAATATCATTTAAAAACAAGCATGATAAATAAAAACGAATACATTTGATTTCCTCTAATATTTATTTTAACTCTTCTCCAATTTGCCGTTTGCTGCCAACCTTCTTACATATCAATTTATTTACATATTTTCTTGTATTAACCCTGCTTGTATTTCACATTTAAGTATTACTTGTACAAGCTTTTGACTGTCCATAAACTTTGTATCGCCTTCCTTCAAACTTTATCTATTCCTATTAGTACTCCTAAAATAACTTATCCCCCCCCCTTAATAAAAATAACTTGATAAGATACTGAGCATACTTTACAACACTATTAAAAATTTAGTTCTGCAATCTGGATTATTCTGCAAAACAGAAAACAAATTTTCTTAATACATACAGTGTTTTCCTATGTCTAATAGTGGTGTGTTTGTGACAAGACTTCACATTTTTGTGTGTGGACCTATTTCTCTTTTAATCACAACAAATAGGAACGATAACTATAATACCTGTGTGTGTGTACCATAATTATGTATAACCAAAAGTGTTGAGTTAAGAAGTAACAGAAACATTAGTTGAAGTGAAAATCTATACACGAACTTGGTGAATTTGCTGTGACGATGGATGAAAATCCGAAACCGGTCAGGAAGAAAACAAATACATATGCATGCTACGACGGATAAAATACAGACGCTTGTTTATTTATTTATTTATTTATTTTGTCAAAAATTTGTTATATGCTTCCCCCTTCAAATTGTCGTCCTTAGATAATCGCTTCACTGCTTCACCCATTAAATGTGCCCTAGTTACAGCTAAAGATTGATACTTCTGGGGCCATTTTTGGACTTTCTAAGATCCCTAATGAGATGCTGAGGAAAGACTGCATGAACTTGAAACCACTACTAACCAATAAATTCAAAGAATATAATAGATTCAGTATAACAAAACTGGAATTAATGGTGTTACCAGATTTGATTAAAATTCTGCTTTTCAAAAATTAAATTTTAAGAATTAGTGAGTATGAGGAGTAAGATGATTTTGTCTATCTGTTTTCGAGATTCCCTAAGGAATAAATATTTTTGTCTAATAGACGGCTACCTTCTCAAAATATAAGATTCTATTATCTAATCGAATATATCCTTGGATAATTTCCAAATTACTTTCTATATTTTATGATTTTACACATTCTACCGTCACAGAGCTGTCACGATAGCTGAAGTGATTATTAGAAGCGCCGAGACGCCAAGCTGATGGTTATTGCATGGTACTGGATTCGATTTTCGGCGTAGGCCTTCGGCGTAATACAACATTTTATTTGTTGTATTAATAAATGTATAGTAATGTTTGCTTTCCGCCTCTGACCTTGATACCTGACGCTAGTTAGACGTAAATCACGCATTAACAAATACGCTTTACTTTATTTTAATTTTATACTCATTGTAAGTAGATCGAAACAGAAAAAAAAGGTCCAGTTAACTCCTTAAGAAGATAACCTAACTTTCACCTTCACTATCATTTCAACTTTACTGGACATTAATTATTTGATTCATATGGGGAAAAAAAATATATATTTTTATATTTTTTACTGGATGCCTCAAAAAAATGAGAAGTTAAAGTTTTAGCTATATCTTTGCTTTCTTATAGGATACATATTTCTCTGACTACTGTAAAAGAAATATTATGATCGATTAAATATTCGAAACTGAGTTTTCACAAATACATATTTTGAGGCACCCTAAGGACGAAAATGATAAAAAAAAAAAATGTTGATGTGTGTATGCGTGCATGTTATATCTTGGTTGTGAACAAACTATGTCAAAAATGAAAACTCGTGAATGAAACTCGAAACATGATATTCCGTTTAGGTATCACTATCCCGCCTAACAAAATCCTCCAACCGGAAGTAAGACTTTACAATGTTTTTTTTTTTGACTTTTTCACGATTTTCTTGAAAATGATTTCAACGATATTTTTAATTGACACCATTATTATAGGAAAATTGATTTTTTGAAGGTTCTGGAAGTGTTGCCAACCTTAAACTTTCTTCTAAAATGCCACCACATTGGAACATACAGTAATGCCAACTATATAATATTAAGGAAAATTAAAAAAAAAACAATTGTTAGAATTCCTAATTAGTTAAACGCCTACTTGGTTCCTAGAATTCTTAATTGATTAACCGGAAGTGAACTATACAGAATAAGTTTCTGAGTTTTTTGGAATTCTTTCGAAAGCTGTTCTTAGGCATCATGACGTACGATTTCAGGGTTATTCGGGTTTGATGAATACATAATCTTTTGGACTACAATGTAATCATATTATACCTGCCTATGTGCAGAGCAACGACATGTAACCATCCCTATATAGTTTTGTTAGGCAGCTTTCCTGTGCAAATTCTGTGTGAAGAAGACTTGCACATTTTTTTAATTGTATTAACGGCAGGCTGATGAAGTTGTGTGAATGTTTCACAAATAATTTTTCAGTTTATCCCTTGACAAATAAATAATATACAGTTACACTCGCTTTTTTTTATACATATAGGTAGCTAGTGCGCAAATTTACCTTTATAGTTCTTAACATTTATCCCTGGGACTTAACATCTAGGGGGAAATAGGTGATTCCGTCAGGGACCTAGCTGAAACTATGATAGGAATTTCATATGCAAAAATAATTTGTGTAATATTCACATAACTTTATCAGTGTGCCGTTAATACAATTATAAAATTGGCAAATGTCCTTCACATGGAATTTGCACAGATAAATTTAACAGATAACTTTGAACATTCAGCGGTTTTTCAATTTTCACATACTTCATTGGTTTCTTTTTCGAGAATATAACGAAATATTTTATAGAATTGGAATATTATTATTATTATTGAGCACCCTCCAGCCACTGTACCTAGCGCATAGCGCCCAAACCGGTGCCTATGGTCACTTAGCCTTGCAGTAGGCAAGTTCCCGTCCCTGCCATGGGGAGGCGGACCTCTACATATCTGGCTACTCCTTCGTTTTACGAGCAAACTCAACAAAGTCTTCAAAGTTTATAGCACTTTTAATCAGTTTTTTACAATCTCCCGGCCAGTTCTCTCCTCTTCTTTTCAGTTTGAATTCCATTTGGATTCTTGCCTCGTCGAAGAGAGAACACCGGAAGAGAACGTGATGCACGTATCCCGTTCACCGCATTCACAATTCGGGGAATCTTTCAATCCCAGCTCATGGAGCTTAGAATTCAACTCCCCATGGCTCGTGAAATATTGTCTTACGGTTTGGGACAGCTCCAGTCATCGAATCCACAGTCTGTAATGCAGATTCGGGAAGAACTCATATGTGGTTCTCCCTTTCTCTGCTTCATCCCAGGTCTTTGCCACTTCCCATCTCGTACTCTCAGATCCTTTTCTTTGCAAGAGCAGGAGGCGTCTAACTGGACAGCTCCTCACCACTAAAGACAATCGTTTCCCCTTTTTATAGAATTGGAATATTATTATTATTTATTATTGAGCACACTCCAGGCCACCGTACCTAGCGCATAGCTCCAAAACCGGTGCCTATGGTCACTTAGCCTTGCCTATATAATAGGCAAGTTTCCGTCTCTGCCACGGGGAGGCGGACCTCTACATATTCGTCTAGTCCTTCGCAGTGCCGCTACTTCGCGAGCAAACTCAACAAAGTCTTTAAAATTTATTGCACTTTTCATCAACTCTTTGCAATCTCCCGGCCAGTTCTCTCCCCTCCTTTTCAGCTTGAATTCCATATGGATTCTTGCTCGCCGAGGAGAGGACACCGGAAGAGAACGCGATGCACAGTGTCCCGTTCACCGCATTCGCAATTCGGGGAATCTTTCAATCCCAGCTCATGGAGCTTAGAGTTCAACTCCCCATGGCTCGTGAAATATTGTGTTACGGTTTGGGACAGCTCCAGTCATCGAATCCACAGTCTGTGATGCAGATTCGGGAAGAACTCATATGTGGTTCTCCCTTTCTCTGCTTCATCCTAGGTCTTTGCCACTTCCCATCTCGTACACTCGGATCCTTTTCTTTGCAAGAGCAGGAGGCGTCTAACTGGACAGCTCCTCACCATCAAGGACAATGATTTCCCCCTTCTTGAACTTATGGGTAAGGGCCCTCATCTCAGCAAGGAGATCAAGTGGCAACACACCAGCGAAGGGCAGGTAAGGGACGTGGAGGATGTCGCGTAGGCCCTTATTACGGAGCACAAAATGGCTCTTTACATTCGTAATAGGTGCCGCTGTACGATTGCATGCGCAGCTTGTCAGCACTACGCTAATGATGGCGCTTAGGAAAAAATAAAGCGTAAGTGCTACACAATATCATAGGACCTCTGACAAATCACTAGAAGTTGAATACTAATAAAGAAGTTGAATACTTGAATAAAATGAATGACAGGAAATATATTTTCTTCTATATAACTGAAATATGCCCGACAAAAATATACCCAATTCACAATGTTACATAGAAATATATCCACATTGATTAGTTGTAACTGAATTAAGTAAAATTTGTAATCTAAATTTACTACTAACTTAATTATATTTAATGATACTTTTAAATCTCTTTATGTTTAAGTTGGCATAGTAGACTGTAATGACCATGTTGAATGATGTAGTTATACTGAACGATCAGTTCAAAGGCCCCTGGTACAAGTGTAACACTTTGATTGATTACATACAGTTGTTTAGTTTAAATTAAGACTGTGCTTTGAGGTGATAGTAGATGGGGGATAGTTTAGTTAAAATTACTTTCATTACATTCACTATTCACTGATACACCTGCTTATAATGAACATAAACGTTCTATGGTACGGCCAGACACCAAGTTTGGCAAGCAACAGATGGTTGCTACCATCAATGGAATGGGAACAAGAGTTCTCCTCATACCATTACACAGCCTCCTCCGCCGACTAATCATTCCTTTCATTTCTCCCTCCTATTAATTCCAAACATCTAATAATTATTTATTTATGCAAATGAAATTGATATTACTATTAAACTGTTATTAATAGTATATGTGTTTTAATTAACAATTAATGTAAACTTGAATTTTGTATTGTGTAAATATTCATTTAAAGTTAAATATTTATTCGTTTAGTTGTTAGCTTATTGAAACATTTATTTTTCAGATAATCTTATTAAATATTGCGTGTTGGAATACTTGTTTCATATTGTGGAAGAGGTGAGTAAAAGTTATAGAAAGAATCGTCTATTAAAGAATCAGAGTCCTAATGAAGCAATTAGGGAAATCGCAAGCAGATGGAAAGGAAGCGCCTTCTTCCCATATATATTTTTACTTTCTCTTATGCCTTTTAATTCAATGCATTGCCGGCCTCCAGGCAGTGACCTCTCGTTACAGACAACTGCCCTTCACCGGACAGTGAGCTGTAGAGGCACCTAGAAAGAGAAAATCTTAACGGCAGAACTGCTGGGGACTCGAATCCGGAACCACCGCGTTGCTAGCTTAGCGCGCTATCACTGAGCTAATTTCCCATATTTTCGCTCAAAATATTTTTTTCATTATAAGTTTGAAAATTTTTTGTTTATAAATTCAAAATTAGTGAAAAAGCATTCTTTTAAATCTTTTATACAAGTAAATTTTAGTTTAGAAACGCTAATCAATTTCAGACGAACTATACGTCCATTCCAAGTTATATGGAGAAAGCGGAAAAAATAAAAATACTACCAATTCTTCTATCAAATTTATTCATTGAATGCGGTCCTGCCCAAGACTTGGCATCCAAAGGAACTGACCTTCTAAGGCTACTTCCGTCAATGTAGGGAACTGGCCGCATCTTTCCTATTTAGTCAAACTATCGTACATAGATCTGCCACACTTCATAATTCAATTCTTTTTCTGGAGCCTGATCATGAGGGCTCTTTTGCAAATTTCAGTTACACTAGAAATGATAAAGCGTTAGAATATCGTTTTGCATTTCATTCCTGGAGAAAACAGGGCTGGGCGTCTTCATTAAACACCATTCTTGCACATATCCGCCTTGATATTTTCCCGCATATATGCTACTTTTACTCATTAGTTCATCAAACTATCCAGCATATAGAGAGTTATAAAAACACCGGGTTCACTGTGATTTTAAATGGCATGAATTTGTCCACTTCTAAATTAGCTTGGTCCTAAAATCATAATTTAGACCAATATATCAAATACTTTTTTTTTCTTAGAATTGCTAGATTCCCAGGTATGCAGAGTCTTTAGAGCTGTGGACAGACATCTTTTTGAGGTCACGCATTTTTTCGTTACATGATTGATTTTATTCAGCTTCTTTTCTATTGATCAAATAAATGGTATCTATATGCCCAGTGTTTGAATTTCATAAATTAAAAGATGCTCACTTTCTGAAGTTTTCTAAGCTAAGAAATCTTCTTTCTTCAAATCACTCATAGCTGATAGTGTTGTGAATGGAATAATTGAATTCTAATTTGGTGTCTTGAGCTGGACAATTTATCCTAAACATTTCTATCAGCCTGGCCTAATATTCATTTTCTGTTCTTTTTTATCGTAAGCCACTTGAACATATATGCAGATATAACACGAACAAATCCCATTAGAGATGGTTTTTTTTTTCTTAAGGTAAATATTTGTCCCACGCGTTGACATTCCTTTCGTGAAGCCATATTGATAACGGCCACTCTATTGAGAAGCTTCTTTTTAAAGAAGAATATTAAACTGCAAATTGAAGCCGATTTCGAATGGAGAGTTAGTGTGCAATTTTCGCAAAAAAAAATAAAGAGTCGTTTTCTGATGATCAATTTGGCATTTCAATACGCCAATAATTAGGCATCTTTTCCTCTTCCGATATTGTTAATGATATACATCTATTCTTTAATGAAAGTCTCAACTTTTTCAATTCTATCTCGAAAGTTTTACCATCTATTCCTAACATTTGTTATTCTAATGAAGATTTAGCGCAGGGCATTAGCTTATTCGGCGAATAATTTTGTACAGAAGTATGTGAAGTCTGCTAGTATTAGAATGCTTGAAGCGTTGTCAGTCAATTTTAATTGTGTAAAGAGTGTTTTTATGTCAAATAAATGTACTGATTAAAATAGAGACTTTTCTCCTGTTCTTGTAGACTTGCGACTTGTTGAGGTTACCCCCACGGACTGTTTACTTTTTAATTGCGGTTCTAAATACTTTTTTTTTTAGTATTATCATTATTTCTATTGTAACCTTTGATCGGTAGAATGTGATTCTGTTTCTATAATTCTGTAAAAAGAATTTGAACTATCTGAGGAGTAGTGAGGATCTGTACGTATGAAATGCTCGTAATATGTTTATTATCCTTACGCGTTTTGTCTAGTGGTTAGCGCACTCGCCTTTGGTGCGAGAATTCAGCGTTCGATTCCCGTGAGGGCAAAGTCGGTGTTGATCCAGCATCGTGATAAAAAGTGGGGAGCTACAGTTAGTAGCGCCCTAGGTAGCGAAGGCCGGAACCAAACGGCGTGGGAACTGCGGCTTGCTTACCAC
The DNA here is from genome assembly GCA_011037195.1 of Triatoma infestans. Classification (NCBI taxonomy): domain Eukaryota; kingdom Metazoa; phylum Arthropoda; class Insecta; order Hemiptera; family Reduviidae; genus Triatoma; species Triatoma infestans. The sequence goes on along the minus strand of JAAEAF010006438.1, from coordinate 55,569 downwards.
ACGTCCTCCAATATATCGCCGTTTGGCAAGCCTTTGGTCCTTTACGGACTGTTGAACCATAGGTTTGAATGTGTTTATTAAGAAAAAATTCGAACAATTTATGTTTGACAGAATCTTGAAAAAAAAGAAGAAGATAACAATGACATAATAGAAAAATCAAATAAATGTTATTGAAAAAGAAAATCGTCAATATCAAATCCATACCACCCTCCTCCTGGTGGCAGATGGTATAAATAATAATTTTTTTTTATATATGCCGAGAATTCATTATTTAAATTATACGAATCTCTTCCCCCCAAAAAAAACACATTTCAACTAAAAATGAAGTTATTAGTGAAGATAATAAATCATCTTAAAGACAAAAGATGGAAGTTGAATAATGATCATGGTATTAAGAGAGAGAAATGTGATATTGATTTCTAATTAGGAAAATGGGTTTAGACTATTACATTATAATCTCTATGGAATTCAGAAAATATTATTTAATTTGGTTAATATATGATTGTAAAAATTGACGATATAAACAGAAAATACTTTAATAATAAATTCTTTCTTATTAATTTTATTACCTTGGTCTTTTTTAATTATAATATTAGATTTTATTCTAGCATCAAACAAAGCAAAATAATGCTATTAAATTAAGTTTTTTAATAATATTATTTAATAACTCTGTTTAAAACATTGGGACAAACATGGGACTTGTATGGGTCAATCATTCAATGATTTTTTTATTTATTTTGTGTATAACAAACGATTCATGACTCACAGAAAAGTTTTCAAAACACTAGTAAACATGGTTTAGAATCTGTTGCCATCATAGTTATTGATGAGTTTCAAAATGTTTACTATTAAATCATTATAACGGAACTAAATCGATGTGGCCCAGAATGGCAGATTTGTTCTGCCCTCAAATTAAATGTATTAAGTGCAAAACACTTAGAACTTCGGGTGGTGACCGCGTCATCGGTTTGTTATAAACCTACGTTTCGTCCATATTGCAATATGCTTCTTCAGAATAAGTATTGACTTTAATGCTACACTAAGAGTGGCAAGAGAGACAGTAGTGTAGAACTGTCAGTGGTGTGGCGGAACTAAACTTCATCCTTCATTTTGTAAATGGCTATAAGTAGTGGGCGGGGATTAATTTTCTTTCCCATATTGGCTGTTGGATGACGAGGTTTAAGTTCCGCTTCCGCCTGCTTTGTTGTCAATGTTGCAGCCTTATTTTGATCTGAATATCAGTTAATTATTTTTTTTTTATAGCTTTTTTCTGATCTTTCTCTGGGCAAAGGAAGATGAAGCCCATCATAAGCTCAGATGAAGTCCATCATAAATGAAGTAGTTTGCCTCTTTTTCAATTTCTACTGCCTCTCCCACCGCCCATACGTAATAATAATGGTTTACTTCAACAAGGACCTTTGTGTTCTCAAAAGTGACTGCATTCTAGTTGTGCACGATTTTTCTGCGAATGCACTTTTCCGTTTTGTTATGTTTGACACAATGAATATGTTTTTTATGTACCTTAACTAATATTTTGGTCTCTCATGTATGTTTCTCCAAGCTGCAAGTAATCATATAGATCCTCTCCCCTTTTTGTGATCGAAATCGTTTTTGAATTGTGGAAGCATTTGGTACATTTTTTTTATACATATTATGTATAGATGTGGATTCCTTGAACTATTTTTTCAATGATTCATCTGATATTAGTAAGTAAGTAACTAAGTAATGCTTAATTTAAATAATTTACAGAAATTTACAATACTACAGGAGTGTCAGCTATAGCAGCTATGACCAGCTATGACCACAGGATATTGGTCAATATGTACAATTTATTGACAACTATTAGTGTATATAGTGATTATAGTGTATTAGGGATTTTTTTTTTTTTTTGAAATTTACAACTATAACAATAGTTATAACAAGTAAATGTGATGATAGTTGATACAGTAATAGGATTTAGATTAGAGAAGCCATCCAGTGGTGACACTCCGTTATCATGGGACTTATTTCACTGTATCATGACAATAGTAGATCGCGGGGCCATCTCCTCTTCAATCTCCTTAGAGGATTACCTGGTATTGTAGGACAAGAGAGCTGTTCTATAAGAGAATTGGAATGAGCTGCTCTAGAGGAATGAAATTTGAGGAAACGAGATTTCGCTAAGTCGTTGACAAAAGGAATGTTTAGATCATTGTGGATAGTGAGGTTAGATATAAAAAATGGATCATTAAGAATTTTGCGAAGAATTATTGACTGCAAGGATTGGATGCGTTGGGAATTGGAACGTTTAGTCGATTCCCGTACTTCAATACCGTTTGACCAAATTGGTCTTAGTAACAGCAGATATAAAAGTCTTTTGTTATTTAAGTTTTGTTTTGATCGTCCGTCGATGAGCCTTGCGAGGAGTTTATAGCGTCGGTTAGCTTCTTGTCTTTTCAGTCTGGTATGTGGATTCCATGTTAATCGTCCGTCCAAGTATAGTCCAAGGTAACGAACAATGTTGGCTGATTGAATAGGGATTTGGTTAATGAATACAGGTGGTTGGATTTTTCGTCGAAGCGTAAATACTATGTACTTTGATTTGGTTGGATTAATTTTGATTCGCCATTTAACTAACCAGTTCTGGAGTTGGTCTAGGTGCGTCTGGAGAGCCCTAACAGCAATAACAGGATCGATATGATGGGACAGCATTGCGGTATCGTCCGCAAAGGTAGATATGATGGTATTTGGATGCTGTGGAATATCTGCTGTGTACAAGGTGTACAGGAGAGATCCGAGGATACTGCCTTGGGGAACACCAGCTCTACTCAACTGAAAAGATTCGGCTCTCCACAGCTGACCCTTACAATACTTTTTGGTAAATTAAAAAAAAAAGCTAGTGTGCGAACACTCACACAACTTTCTCTTACTCCAGTTCTCAAAATTATAATTGATCAATTTTATACTTTGTGTATCAAATTTAATGAAATTCGTCGAAAACTGAAAAATCTGTACAGTAAAAGCGCACTTCCGGTTTACTAATTTTCTCTTGAATCTTGGAATTTTGGCCATTTATTTATTTCTAATTAAGTTTGTTTGGACGATAGAATTGTATAAATTCTATAATCAACTATGATAGCACTCTCTATGAATTTTCCCAGAGAAATGTTTTAAATAAAAGTTATAGATCTTCGTATGTTTAGTTTATATAGGAAGTTTCAAGAAAATTGTCGGAGCCATTTTTGAGAAAAATCGCGAAAAAGTGAAAAAGTTATTTAGTAAAAATGGTAAAGTAAACGCACTTCTGGTGATCCGATTTTTTCCAAACTCGAAATTTCAACAACATATTTAATTCTAATTATCATTATTTAGATGACAGAATTGTCTAATAAACTGAAATAGCACTTTAGAGGAAAACCTAACTCACCACCCCTCACCCCAAAAGTGCCCTTAACTGAATTTTCTCGGAGAAATATTACAAATAAAAGTTGTAGCTCTTTTTGTATGTGTAAGTTGATATACAAAGTTTGAAAAAAAATCGTCGGAGCCATTTTTGAGAAAATCGCAAAATGAATAAAAATCCAATTAGAAAAATGGTACTTCCGGTTGAGGAATTTTGACAGATAACGTACTGTCACATCCCATGTTGATACCTAAAAGGAATATCAAGTTTGAACTTTCTACGGTTTTTCGTTTTTCAGCTATGCTGTCACACATACATACAGCGCGCACACACACACACACACCAAACACAGACCATTTGCTAAAAACCACTTTTTTGGACTCAAGGTACCTCAAAACGGGTCTTAAAAATTACTAGGAGTAAGAGAAAGTAGCAAGCTATCGTATGATATTAGTTAGCTTCCAAGTGTAAAGCAAAATCGTTGTAGCCGTTTCGGAAAAAGTTAATCGGTTAAACTCAGAAACCTGTTTAGGAAATATGTCTTCAAATTTGAAATTTTATCAATCAATATACCTTAATATTATAAAGATGTTAAAAACCATTTGCATTGATTACGAAACTGGCACTTTAGGGAAGAAAAATATACATTTTCAGAAAACTCCATAAACCAATTTTTCTGGAAATACGTTTTAAATAAAACTAAATTGGGATTTATATTTGTAAATAGTATGCCAAGTTTAAAGAAAATCGTTGGACCAATTTTTGAGAAAATCGCAAGAAACTAAAAAAAACAACAATTCAGCAAAGTCACACTTCCATGGATTATTTTACCGAAACTTCGTATCAGATGCGGCGGGATTAGCGAAGGGATTAGTGAACTTCGTATCAGAGGCGGCGTATCAGATAGCGGCGAAGTTGGAGATTTTCTTGATATTTCGTTTGGTTTTTTTATGAAATTTCGTTCATATCTACAAACAAACATGCCCACATAATTACCCACATACATATATGGGTAACACAGACACACACACACACACACACACACACACACACAGATTATTTCATTATTTTCGTATTCAGGGGACTTCAAAACATGTATTTCCGATGAAAAGTAAATTTGGAAAATTCAAACGATTGCAATACTTCCTCTTACAGGAGTAAGTGAAAGTAAAAACACTTTTCAAGTTTTGTTCCTCAAAATTTGGAAGATAATTGTGTGAGACGAATAAAGAATGCTAACACCGTTTATGTAAAATATTTTTATAATATGAAAAGCTAGTTTGTTTTTTACTTTCTCTTAATCCTAGTAAGAGTTACTTTCTCTTACTCCTAGTAAGAGGAAGTATTGTAATCGGGTCAAATTTGCGATATCGTTTATCACACCGGAAATTGTGCCGTTTTTGAGGGCCCCTGGGCCAAAAAAGTGTTTTTAGCGAATTGTCTGTAATGGCTGTGTGTGTGTGTATGTATGTGAACAGAATAGCTCATAAACGAAAAATCGTAGAAAGTTCAAACTTGATATTACGTTTAGGTATCACCATGGGAACTGACGGTGCTTTATGTGTCAATATTCTTCAACCGGAAATACCACTTTACTAGTTGTTTTTTTTACGTTTTTGCAATTTTCTCAAAAATGACTCCGACGATTTTCTTTAAACATTGTATATCAACTACACATACAAAGAGCTACAACTTTTATTTGAAACATTTCTCCGGGAAAATTCATTTAAGAGCACTTCTGGGGAGGGGTGGGGTTAGGTTTTCATCTTAACTGCTGTTTTCTTATATTAGACAATCTGTCATCTAAACTAATATCTTAGAATTAAATATGTTTGAAAATTCCGAGTTTTGAAAAAAAATGATACCGGAAGTGCCGTTTACCTGAAATATACATTTTTCAGTTTTTGTATTTTCTCGAAAATGTCTCCAACGATTTCTTTAAACCATGCTATTGTTACCGTATACATATACAGAACGACCGACGTTTTAATTTGAAACTTGGTTTTCCCCTGATAATTCTTTAAGGGACTTTTGGGGGAGGGGGCGTTATGTTTTCTTTAAAAATGCTAATCCCAGTTGATTATACAATTCTGTCGTCCAAATTGAAATAACTAGAATTGCATATGACCCAAATTCCGAGTTTCAAGGAAATTAGTAAACCGGACAGTTTTACTGGATAGTGTTTTCACTTTTCGACGAATTTCATTAAATTTGGTACACTAACTATAAAATTTGTCAATTATAATTTTGAGTACTGGAGTAAGAGAAAGTTGTGTGAGTGTTTCACACCAGTTACTTTCTCTTACTCCTAGTAAGAGGAAGTATTGTTTTTTATAGTTTAAATAAAAAAACTTTACCTCTCGGCCAAGCACCAAAGGGTTTGGCAAGCTCCTGGTCAGTGGTCCTCGACCTGCAGCCCATGGTACCATTGTTTTGTTCAATGATACTAAACCGTCCACTCTAGTGTTACATTTCCATAATTTTATACACTTTTTTATATATTATATAATTTTTATCTATAAGAGAATTCGATTAAACAGAATGGCGATAAAACTTATCTATATAGTTGAACTTGATCGAATAGGAAAATACATGATCAATAAACTGTCAAGTTTAATAACACATTTTGCAAAATTATCAGTATAATATTTATCAACAAATATCTTTGTAATGAGATATTTCTGATCAACTTCTGCTGTTGTTTGAAACTATGGAAAACTTATTATCATTATAGAAGATGTAAAATTGTCATAGCACAATAAGGACGATAAGGGGCTAATCAATGAAGCCCATATTCTTCACGTCTGTGTGTTAACTGATCTAAACATTTACACAAATAATATTGTCCATTGCAAATTCCCTTTATTATTTTCTCTCTCTAACTGTAGCTAATTAAAACGTTGGCTAATTCATCTCTGTTATCAATTCATATTCAAAAACCAAATTATATTAATGAACAGTACTCTATTACAGTGGGTACAAGATTAAATAAAGTAACTTCATAAATAATCCAAGCTTTTTTTGTCAATTATATTTGAGTTGATTTTTTTTAAGTGTCAGTAATTTGTTAAATGTCTACAAATTAGACGTCATGAAAAAAAAAACTAGCGAAGGGGAGGTTTATAATAAATGGGATTTATTGGACATGTGATTATATTTTAATAAATTAGATATATTATTTTTTATTTTTTATTTTTTTACAAATCATAATATGGGCTCACATAGAAATTAGAGGTAAAATATGTTATTTCATAAATCTTGGTAGAGTGGCGGTTTCAGTCTTCTAGATTGAGTAGGTTCCCCTGTGTTGTAGTGGGACGTTGAGGATAGTGTGTGAAGTGTGAGGAAGAAGTTGTCTGTTAATTTAGTCATGTGTATGTGTGAATATCTGTAATGTCTAGTTCTCTATCTATTTGTGTGTTTCTGATGAACCAAGGGGCTCTTAAAGCAATTCGGAGTACTTTGTTTTGAAATATCTGAAGTCATTTCGTCAGTGTGTTGCTGGCGGGTAACAGAGGTCTGAGAAGCGTCTTATAAAGAAGTACTGTACAGGAGTGTTTGAGTGGTGTGTTTCTGTTTATAAGTGGATATAACTGTTTCAGTCAGCTGTATGCTTGTTGTAGTTTGTTGTTAATGTGTAGTCTTCAGGTGAGTCTGGTGTCAAGTATTACACCAAGATAGGCGCACTCCTTGGTCCTTCGGTTTCCTGGGTATTTCCTGGTTGTTTAGTTTTAGTCGCCGAAGGTCTTCATTTTGAAATCTCCGAAGAGAAAAAATTTTTGCTTCTGTTTCAGTGATGTTGAGTGAGTTGTAGCTTCCCTTTTTAGACCATTTTGTAATGATGTCTATAGTAATGTGATATATGATCTATAAATAATTTTAATAATAATCATAATAATATAAATATAATAAATATAATATAAATAATAATTAAAATAATATAAAAAAATTTGGGACGCCAAAATCTTGCATTTATTTATGGTTTACTGCACTTTGATCTTAGCCAAAATGCAGAAAAATGAGAAATTGACCAGTAATAATCATAAAACAAGATGTTAGCCGCCCTAATAAGTTTTGTCCATAAAAACTATATTAGGATTTATTTTGAAGACAATCAATATGATATTATACATTGTTATGCAACAGATATGCAATATTAGAAGGCATATATTTTTTACTGCTAAATTGAATTTTCACCAGAAACACATGTTTTGGGGTTCCCTGAATATGAATAAATGTGTTTAGCGAATGGTTTGTATGTTGAATATGTGGGGGGTTGGGTCCCTCAATGCCGGATAACGTCTGGTATTTTATCCATTGTAGCATCCATATTCCTTTTATTCCTGACCGGTTTTGGATTTTCATCCATCATCAGGGCAAATTCAGGCCAAGTTCGTGTAGAGAGTTCACTTCAACGCAATCTTTCTGGTATACTCACACTTGTTAATTTGTATGTCATATAACTTTATTGATTTGTACGACATACAAATCAACAAACCAACAAGTGTGAGTGTTACAGAAAGTGTGAGTGAACACGAACTTGGCCTGAATTTGCCCTGACAATAAAAGAAAATCCGAAACCGGCCAGGAATAAAAGGAATATGTATGCTACGACAGATAAAATACCAGGTTGTATGTTCTGTGTTTTTCTGACTGTGTGTGGCCTGGATGTGTTAACGGAATACCTCAAAAACAAAAAATTGGCAGGAAGCTCAAACTTTGTATTCCGTTTAAATACTATACCACCGTATCAGATACGATGATTTTGGGCCGAAAATCCATCAACTGGAAATGCCAATTTACTGAATGGTTTTTCAGTTTTTTGTAATTTTCTCAAAAAAACGAGAAAACGGCTTCAAACGATTTTCTTCATATTTATTATATTAACTAGACATACTAAAACTTTTATTGAAATATTTCTTCGGAAAAATTTCACAGCATCAGACACGATAATTTCGTGCCGAAAATCCATCAACCGGAAGTCCGATTTTACCTAGTTTTTTTTTGTTTCAGTTTTTCGTAATTTTCTCGAAAATGGCCCCAACGATTTTCTTTAAACTTCCGTATACTAACTACACACACATAAATACCTATCACTTTTATTTGAAACATTGATTTTAAAAGGGTATCAGTTAGTTTAGATTTAAACTTAAAGAATCTTTTTTTTAAATAAATTTGTATAAATGGGAGTAAAAGAAAGTCTTGTCGGTCGTACCTATTACACCAGTTGTCCACTTAAGTTGTCCAATTGAAAAGGCTTTTGAGAATCTTTTGAAATAAGAACATGTTTCTTATTCTCTTGAATTCTTATTGCAAATATATACCTACTGCTGATAAATTAAACGACTTCTTTAACTATACTACTGGCGCTCTAATAGATTTAGGTTTTTTTATTGCTGAAGAATACTTCGCAATAAAACCATTTTTTATTTATTTTGAATTTTACATCTGTACAAAAATGTACAATGGTAAAAATGATATAAAGAAAAAGAACGATCATATGGGTTTAATAGGAGGGGAAAAGCAACCCACTTGGCCATGCTCCTGAAATGTTACGGATGTGATGTTGTGTGTTTGTAGTAGTTGTTGGTGTAGCACGAGCGGTTTAGTAAAAGGGCTTGTGTTTGTAAGTTTTAAGAGAGAGGAGTAATAAGTAAAAACACTGGTAGATTAAATTAAATATATTATTTTTAAAGAAATTTAAATGCTATTCAATAACACAGCAATATGCTTATTAATTTACTGCAATTAGTTGGAATAAACTCTTATATTATAACTTAAACTGGCACTGATTCCTGAAGTGTTCAGCTTCGGTGTCTAAAACAGACTGTTCTTGAAGGAATATCTTCTCTTCATAATTCAAATCCTTTCAAATAATGCTGGTATGTCTGGAGGGAGATTTTATTGTTTTACCCTAACTGTTTCTTGCCCTTTGTCTCTTGGTTTGCATTGACCTAGATTGTAGTACCTGGATCTATCCCCATCACTAAAATACAATATTTGAACTAGCTAATTTTCACGAAATTATTTTACTAAACTATTTTCCAAAACTATGGGTATTTCGTTTGGGCTTTCGGGCAGAAGGATTTTCATGGATGTGTGTTTCAAAAATGGCATCCGCTGTGGTGGCGATCATTTAGCTTCCAGATTTTCGAGCCAGAAATTTGAAGTAAAAAGTTGTCTTATAGAAAACATCTTAAAGAAAAAAAATGCACACCCTTTAACTTCAAATCAATTAGACTTCAATGGCAACTACTATTCCCAACAGAAAGTTGAGGATACTTTACTAATGTGTATTTTAGACGCTAAATTAAATAATCCTATGGTTGTAAATGTAAACATAGCCAGAACTACGTTCCCTGTAGAATATGACACGGGGGCTGCTGTTTCTCTGATAGGTTACAAATTTTACAAGAAATTACTGATATCCCTATAAAAAATACACTCATTAAATTTAAAAGTTACAATCAGGCTGTGTTAATAAAGCCTCCTGGCTATTTAAACGTATTATTGATTATTAATAAAAAAAAAGAATTTCTTAATTTTTATATACCTAGTCAAAGAAGATTTCCCCACCATCTTGGGACGAGAGTGGGTGTTCCTAACTAGATCTATCAGTCCCTGCCTGCAACTTGATTAAAGTAATTCAAGCAAAGATATTCAGCTTAAACTGAGGACTATCAACATGGATGGCAATCTCATCAGAACACATAATAATCAAATTCGAGCAACAAGACCTAGACCTATAACTGAATTACCATGAAGGGAACCGAAAGAAAAAGCTACAGAGCTTAGAATTAGAAGATGTACATGCGTCTCTTGACCACCAGATAGATTTACAGCATAATTTTTTTCTTCCAAATCGATAGGAAATATTATAACCCACATGATTTTTATTTCATTTATTTCATTGATCTATTTTTTTTACTTTCTCTTACTCCTAGTAAGAGGAAGTATTGTAATGGTGTCCAATTTTCTATATTGAGTTTTCACCGGAAATATCCATTTTGAGGTCCCCTGAGTCAAAAAAAGTGGTTTTTAGCAAATGGTCTGTGTGTGTGTGTGTGTGTGTCTGTGTGTGTATGTGTGTGTATGTATGTGAACAGCATAGCTCAAAACGAAAATCGTAGAAATTCAAACTGATATTACGTTTTGTATCACCATGGGATCTGACGTGCGTCATGTGTCAATATTCCTCAACCGGAAGTACCACTTTACTAGTGTTTTTTTTTACGTTTTGCATTTCTAAAAAATGACTCCGACGATTTTCTTTAAACTTGTATATCAACTACACATACAAAGAGCTACAACTTTTATTTGAAACATTTCTCCAGGAAAATTCATTTAAGGGCACTTCTGGGGAGGGGTGGGGTTAGGTTTTCATCTTAACTGCTATTTTCAGTATATTAGACAATTCTGTCATCTAAATAATGTTAATTAGAATTAAATATGTTGTTGAAATTCCGAGTTTGAAAAAAAATCAGATAACCGGAAGTGCGTTTGTTTTGACACTTTACTAAATGATTCTTTCATTTTTTCGCGATTTTCTCAAAAATGGCTCCGACGATTTTCTTGAAACTTCGTATACAAAATAAAAATGCAAAGATCTACATCTTTTATTTAACACATTTCTCTGGAAAAATTCATGTAAAGGCAGTTTTAGGGGAGGGTGGGGTTGCAGCTTCCCCTAAAGTGGTATCACAGTTGATTATACAATTCTATCATCCAAACAAAATTAATTAGAAATAAATAGATGGCCAAAATTCCAGTTTTAAGAAAATTGTAAGCCGGAAGTGCGCTTTTACTGAACAGTTTTTTTCAGTTTTCGACGAATTTCGTTATATTTGGTACACAAATATACATTTGTCAATTATAATTTTGAGAACAGGAGTAAGAGAAAGTTGTGTGAGTGTTTCACACCAGATTTTTTTAATATCGAAAGACATATTTCACTAATAATCATATGTTTTATATATATATTTCAATGATTAATAGTGTTTTTTTTTTTAAGGCGTCTCAAAATCTGTGGTCATTTGCGGATCCATTACCGGACAGTGAGCTGTAGGAGCTCCTAGGAAGAGAAAATCTAAGGGTAGCACGGCTGGATTCGAACCCGTGATCTCGATCTCCGCGTTGCTAGTCCAGCACGCTACCACTGAGCTAATCCCTTCCCTCTGTGTTGTTTGAAAAAGTTATATAGTAATATTCAAATACAATTTATGTATTTATTTTTACAAAAATAAATCTTCGTGTCTGTTGCGATGTTAGTATCTACCTAAACGAAATAACAAGTCCAATTTTTCGATACGGCAATTTTCCAATTTTTGTGGTATTTTGTCCATACACAAGATGGAACCTGTCGCTAAAAAACATTTCTTTCAAACTCAGGCGGACCTCAAGACATATATTTCTGGTCAAAAAAATTCGTTTTCGAAAATTTGACACTATTCGTATTTCCTTTTACTAGGTAGAATAGGAAGTAGAAAATGAGAAACTACAGATAGTAATGGACCTTAGTATTGAACATGAACTGAACCTGCCCCCCCCCCATAAACTAGTCTTCTAACAGGTTTTGATGCGGTTGTTGGTCTTGATGAGTTCTTGAGCCAAAGATTTTTTCTTCTTCATCCTTTTTATGTCATCATCATAGAAAAAACTGAAGTCCATTTATTGTATACAGTATTGCTTTTGCCATTAATAAAATTTTTACATAAGTCGGAGTCATTGAGAAGAAGGAGTGCTGTTCGGGGGCTTTCCTTGATGTGAAGCAGGCTTTCGATCGAGTATGGCACCCCGGGCTGCTCTGGAAACTTAAGGGCATCCTTCCAGCCACTTATTATCTTATCCTAAAATCTTACTTATCCGATAGGTATTTTCAAGTACAAATCGGATCATCTTTCTCTCCTTTCAATCATATCGAAGCTGGAGTGCCGCAAGGCAGCATTCTAGGTCCTATCCTTTATTCAGTGTACACTGCAGACATCCCAACACATCCTGATACCATCCTTCTCACCTATGCGGATGATACTGCTATCCTGTCTTCCAATAATGATCCCGTAACAGCCCATAGAAATCTACAAACCCACCTCTCTTCCCTAGAAAATTGGTTCAAAAAATGGGTCATTAAACTTAATGAAAATAAGTCCCAAAACATTACCTTCACTCTACGTCGCATTACTCTTCCCCCAGTCTACTACAACTTAATTCCCTTACCAGTGGTCAACGTTGCTCGCTATCTTGGGCTTTACTTAGACCGAAGACTTACATGGAATCCTCATACAAGACTTAAAAGACTAGAACTAAACAGACGCTTTCGACAACTTAAAAGACTACTGGACAACAGATCTAAACTCTCCCTAGACAACAAAAGACTAATTTATACATCTATTTTAAAGCCTATCTGGGCGTACGGAATAGAACTATGGGGTTCAACCAAACGCTCAAATCTCCAAAGACTCCAATCCCTACAATCCAGAATCCTCCGTAACATTGTGAACGCTCCTTTTTACGTCTCCAACCGAACCATACATGCTGATCTTAATATACCGTTCATTGCTCAAGTCGCCCAAACCCGTTACAGGAAATTCCATATTAACCTACAGACTCACACAAACCCTTTAATTCAACACCTGTCTTCCCGAACACTTCCTAATAACCCTCCTAGACGTCTTAAAAGACAATGGCCTCGTGATCTCCTCTCAAGTGAAGAGAGTGAATAGTGATTCTTTATAGTTTTGGAGTGTTACCATTGGGTAGCTTCTCCACTCATTTTGTAATGTATTTTCTTTGTATGATTGTTACTTATAGCACTATCGCGTTGATTGTAGCATGAATAAAGATTAAAAAAAAAAAAAAATAAGTCGGATGTTAAGAGCAGCATATACAACAAACAATTTAATATTATAATAGAAATTTAATCACATATTTTTTTTTATAAATAAAGTTTGTTGTATAAAAACTTGTTTAAATGCAACGATTTATACTGGAAATTTGTAATATACTCTATCTCTCTTTTCTCTTCATGAACTATGATTGTGATCTGTAGCTGACAGGTATTGTTAATATAATAAAAAAGGCCCCACGCCTCTTGGGCTGACGATGGAATTCATCCATCACACGAGCTATTCAATGGGAATTATTTCATGGTAGAATATAATATACACATGGTAGAAGGTTTCACTTCACACAAGATGATGTTGTAAATATTCAACGACGTTTTTTTAATTTTTTTTTTTAATTTATTTTCACAAGTGCAGTAAATTATCTATAATAAGTGAAACTGACGTTATGTATGACAAATACAAATATCATGAAAGGCATGGCCGGAAAGAATTCACTCATAAGTGAAACTATCAACTAAAAGCACTACATTGTTGTGGATGGGCCCGCAATGCTGGATAACATCTGGCATTTTATCCGTCGGAGCATGCATATTCATTTTGTTCCTGCTGACAGACCAAAACAAGTTGAATCGAGTGGAGGCCGGGCAAGAGTTTTTGAGACGCTACAAACTCCATGGAGATGAATTTCTCCGCTCCAAGTTACTGGAGATGAAACTTGGGTTGCACACTACACACCTGAAACCAAAAAAGGCAGTCTCAACAGTGGCGTCACACCTCTTCACCCTCCGCCAAAAAGTTCAAAACCACAATTTCAGCCAAGAAAATCATGGCATCCGTGTTTTGGGACTGTCAAGGCATAATTTTAATTGAATATATGCCTCAAGGGGAGACCATCAACTCTGCAAGATACTGTGAGACCCTAAAAAAATTGCGGAGGGCGATTCAGAACAAAAGGAGAGGCATGCTGACAAAGGGAGTCTGCCTGCTGCACGACAATGCCAGACCACACACGGCCAACGCCACGAAGGAACTGCTTGCCTCGTTTAAATGGGATGTCCTGAACCATCCCGCGCATTCCCCTGACCTAGCACCTTCAGATTACTATCTCTTTACCTCCCTGAAGCTGCACATGGGTGGAAAAAGGTTTTCAACCGACGAGGAGGTGAATGGGGAGGTGGAGAAGTGGACGAAGGGGTTGGCGGGAAACTACTTCGAGGAAGGCATCAAAAAATTAATACCCCGGTTCACCACCTGCATTGAGAGGAATGGTGACTATGTCGAAAAATAGCTTACATATGTACTAATGTAACCAGGTAATTTTTTTGTTCAAATAAAAATTTTTGTAACCTACAAAAATTCAGTACACTTACTTACTGGACATGCCTCGTAGTTCCATGATTCCCGCTTTTATTCATTGATTTTCAAAGCAGTTACGGAATTTAATGCAACTGATCAAAATCTAATCCCATCTCAATACCCTGGAAGAATGGTCCAGGAATTGGAGAGTTAAATTAAATATTAACAAATGTTATCATATTACATTCACTCTCCGTAGAGCTATATTGTCCTCCAGTACAACTTAATGGACAATTCCTACCTACTGTTAATAAAGTTCGCTTACTTAGGACTCTACTTGGACAAAAGACTGACTTGGAATCCTCACACGAGATTCAAGAGACAGGAACTAAAATCGACGATACAAATTACTCTCATGGTTACTCATCCGACGTTCTCATCTTTCTCTAGACAATAAAGCACTAATCTACAACACTGTACTCAAGCCTCTGTGGAAGTACGGAATCAAAGTGTGGGGTTCAACCAAGCGCTCCAATTACCTCCGACTACAAATCCTCCAATCCAAAATTCTTCGTAAAATCACTTACGCTCCTTTTTTATGTTTCTAACTCCATCATTCTCACAAAGACCTAAAAATATCCCTTTTGTCCGCGACCTCATTTTATCCCGTTACAAAAAAATTCCATGCATCCCTTCCTGACCATCATAACTCTTTAATCCAAGAACATTCTTCCCATTCTATTCCTGGAAACCTTGTCAAAAGACTGAAACGTCAGTGGTGAAGAGATCTTCTGCCAGAGTGGCAAATAAATGTAAATATGTAATTGTGTAAATATGTATATAATGTAAATATCGTTTCCCTTTCAGCCTAACTTTCCTATTAAATCTTTTCACTAAATCCTTCCTAATAATTTTCCAGAACTCTTCTCATCCATATTCCCTATTTCCTGTTTATACATCTCCTTCCTCAATTATTAAAAATATTTTGGAGAGTTGTCAATGAACAGCTGCTCCACTCTTGCACATAGTTTCATTCATCAGATTTACTTGATACATCATTTTAAATACCTAATTAGAAATAAATCTGATTAAAATGCTTATCGCTTGCTAAAGAAGCAATCAATCAACGAAATCACAACTTAAATCCAGTTTTTCTCATTTGACTATTATTGTTGGGCATAAAACCGAATTTTATATACTGTGGCACCAGACATACGTTAATTCTGTCTTGTGATTGTTTATTTTACAACTAATGCTAACTATCTGTTAATTTTAATTGTAAACATAGAGATTACAGCGACAAACCAAGTCGATGTGGCTGCTCAATTTCATTGAGTTGCTATAAAAAACACAGATTACTAATCTATCTTCATGAGACAATCTCAAGTCCAAAAGACACAAACGTTACAAAACTAAAGTAACTAGCGCAAAGAATAAGCGAAATAAGAATGAAACATACATAAATAAACTCAATACGCGGGCCTTAAATAATACTATTTATCAATGACCGTAGATGTGATTATGGAGGATTCCCCAGGAATCCAAGATAATTTGCTCCGCCAGCCGGGTCAAATTCACTTTGTCAATGCCGACATTATCAAAAAATGACATATTATTTGCCATTAGGAAGATTCTCACAATTAATGCATTAAGATTGCAAAAATACTAAGAGATAGATAGATAGATAGATAGATACTTTATTCGTACAGCACCAAAGATACAGAATAGTGTCAAAAAAAGAAAACGTTTCAATCAATTACAGAGGTACTCGTTTATGGAGTAATAATTTTTATTTAGTAAATATTTTTTAAGTTTCTTTTTAAATTTATTTTTTGATAGGCTCACCTGAAGCAAAGACTCGGGCAAACAATTATAGATTTTAGCGGCCATATATAGTGTGGGCTTTTTCCAACTTTTGAAGTCCGATGTGCACGCACCTCCAATAAGTTGTTTTGCCTTGTCGTAATGTTATGTAGTTCCCCTCTACGCCGGAACTTATTTGGATAATTCTTTTTAACCATTCCAAATGCATAATTCATGCTATGATTTCATTTTCAAAGCGATGAAGTTACAAAAATATTAGAGATATATCAGAATCTTTGTAAGTTCATAGCACGGTGCGTAAAATTTCTTTTGAGTATTTGTTTTTTTTTAGCGAAGAGGCGGGTGTTATAGGAGCGACTTAAATTCTGGTGACTTTAACCAGTCCGACTTTGACTGGTGTATAGGAGTGCACGGCGATCTTAAACAAATCTCTATTGCATCCCCTGCTGATTCGAGATGAGATCTTTCACACCTTATTTCTCTAAAAAAACTTCAAGATCTGTGAATGTTCTAAAGAAGGATCTGTCCACTTCCAATATCCGTATGCCACTATGTTCACAAAATTTTCTCCTGAAGATATTGCCACAATTATTAGGAGGTGTACTGAAATCTTCTCCATCTTCCTTCACAGAATCTGCAGGTATATAGCGTTCTAGGCCCAGCATCTTTAGGTTGCCCCTACAATGTACCGTCAGGTAAATCTCGTCAGCATATGAAGAAGCCAATTTTTGCTCAGACTGATGCATCTCTCAGAACTATTCAGGTACAAACTGCTCAGAAAAATTTTAGCCTGCCTCAATCCTGTGTAGTTTAATCTAAAGCTCTCTTGTAGTTTTTCCTCATTTCTCTGAGCTCTTTTTTGGAGAGGCTGGCCACTTATCCCATAAAAAAGAGTTCGGGTTCCATGAATGAGGTTTCGTTAGAGTTAAGACAAACTCTTTTTTCTTTTATTTACTTTTAGATATAGTAGAATAGGCTGCAATAAGGCCTAATATCTGTCAATATCTGTTAATAACTGTCAATAAGCGTCAATTTTTATAAATAGACAAATTGTAAAGCAAAACTAAGAGATTCCTAGCTTTACGATTAATCTAATTATGTTACCAAAGTATCAGTTTTTTTGTTTGTTTTTTTTATTTTCTCTTACTTATTTTTTATTGTAAAAACTGTAGAACCTTTTTGTACAAAGATTTCTTCCGCACGCTTGTTCCATTAGGTGGTCATCGACCGATTTCTGACGATCGCCCAATATATCAGGATTCTTTATAAACAGTGTGCTAACCTCAAGACTTGCACAGAGCAAAATTAGCTTTACACACACACACATACATAGAGGCTTTCGGAGAAACTACACAGGACTGAGCCGAGCTAAAAATCTTTTCTGGATAGTTTTGAGGCAGAATATTTAAATTTCTAAGGCTGGCATCAGATTGGGGCAAAAAATTGGATTCGAATGCTGACAGATTTCCAGGATTTGGGACATTGTAAACTCAGAGGGATTGAATGTACTGGCCCTGGAACGCTGTAGTATCTGCAGATTTTGTAGCAGATTGGAGAAGACTTCAGTACACCTCCCTAACAGATTGCGACACTATGTTCCAGAGAAACTTTTGGAAGCATGGATACATACGATTATTAGAAGTGGAGATATCCTAGCTTAAAAAAACGAGTTAGATTTCCAAATGTAAAACATTCGAATTTCACGTTTATTTAGGTTTGTTCAATATTATCGGCGCTGTTTTCCGGACTACAATGTAATCACCATGACCAGCGCTATGTTTATGTGAAGGCAAATGAGTAAAGTTTCAAGGTTAAAGAAATCTATCAGTTATAAATGATTATAAAAAAGAAGTGATTGATATGTTCATTATACCAGTTTTTTCCTTTTCCCTTTATTTTTACCAAATTTTCATTAGGACAAATAAGAAATGTAAAAATTATTTATAATATCGTAGAAAACTGTAAAAATGTATTGCAAAACACTCCGAGAATTTCGATGTCTTTATAAATCGACCAACGTTATCAATTATTTAGTAACCTTTTCAGGTAATGAAATGTCAATCTTGTCGTTTTCCATCCCCAAAAACCTTCCATTAGAGTAGCACTTTTGATTAACCGTAATAATAACGAAGCACTTTATTGTTCCTTAATATTAAATAAGTGGTAAGGAAAGGGATTAGCTCTGGATTAGCGCGCTGAACACTCACGCGGAGGTCCAGGGTTCGGGATCCAGCAGTGCTGCCCTTGGATTTTCTTTTTCTAGGGCCCTTTACAGCTAACTATGCATTAGGAGCTTCTACAGCTCCGATGATAGGCATTTCTGTCTGTAAAGAGAGAACACTGCCTGGAAACCGGGACATCACTTTCTAAAAGAATCTAATCTAAACAAGGCCTGTTGTGATTGGTTCCGGAAGGCTGGAAAGCATCAGAGCCTGGTTCTTTTTGTGTGGTCATCGACCGGTATCGGGTGTTCGCCCCATCATCTAGATTGTATCAATTAAATTTGCTCTGTGCACGTCTATGTTATCACACTGTTGTGACAAAAACATTCTGATGACAGGCGAACGCCCGATAACGGTCCATAAAAACAAAACTGGCTATCACTGACTATATAGGCCTATATACAAATAATATGATATATCTCTTAGTTGGCTGATCGGCCGGGGGGTATCATAAGAAAAACACTAAACACATTTTTTTTTTTTTAAGTGTTTTTTATTAATGGCCCGACGTTTCGACAAACATTGTTTGTCTTCTCAGGGCGCTATCTTAAAATCGGAAAATTTGTATGCTCTATTATATACTACATGTTCAATTAATAGAGCATACAATTCCGATTTTAAAGATAAGCCCCTGAAGAAGACAAACAATGTTTGTCGAAACGTAGGGCCATTAATAAAAAACACTTTAAAAAAATTTTTTTAGTGTTTTTCTTATGATACCCCCGGCCGATCCGCCAACTAAGAGATACATCAGATCATTTCTAACGGCCAACAACTTCTACAATTTGATATACAAATAATACAGTTAGAATGTCAAGTTTAAAGAAAATGTAAATTGGATTTTGAGGTTCGGTCATACAAAGAACTCTTTTTTTAATTTTCTACCGACGTTTCGGCAAATTTATTGCCTTCTTCAGGGTCTGTACAAAGTTTGAAATACAATTCAATAAAAAATAGAAAACAACAGAAAATATGAACTTAAACTAAATATTTTCAGAATAAAAATTTTTTAAACTAAACTATATAAATAAACTAAGTACAGAGTATGATATATATATAGAGTACAATTAAATTTATTTTAAATTATTGTTATAGACCACATCAATATTAAACTAAATCACAACTATTAAATAATCTGAATCACAACTAATAAAAAAATATATGTGTGACATATATGAGTACAGTATGAAAATAACTTCGGAAATGTACTTACAAAAATTTTTTAGTTAGAATTCCAGTATTAATTAATCTAATATAACCTGTGACATATAATCACCAAGTTTTACGGACATTGGATGGGTCAAGGTTTATAAAGGGCTAGGAGAGCGGATGGGAAAACCGTGTCTTAGTCTGTATGTTGTTTTGGAAATTCCAGGAGATTGTTATAACTGAGGGATAGGTTTTTGGTGTCTGTTCTAAAATTAATAGATAATTTATCTTTTTTAATATAAATCATTTCCAATATATTTCTTTTTTTATTATTATTGTTGATGGAGAGAATTTTAGTGTTTTTTATGTCAAATTCATGTTTGTATTGTATGCAATGTTTCTTTAATGCTGTAGTCATATCAGTCGGTTTTTTAGTTTTACAGTCGTATTTATGTTGGTACAGTCTATCTTTTAAATATTGAGATGTTTGTCCTATGTATGCAGCTGGGCATTGTAAACAATTTATTTTATAAATTATATCTGATAATAAAGTTGTGGGTGTGGGGGTCTTTTAGTTTAGAAAAGAGTTTTTGTGGGCAAAGGAAAGATTTAAATAAAATCTTTGGAGCCATATTTGAAAAGAAAATTACGATTGACTGAATAAATTTCTTCAATAAAAACGCACTTCCGTTTGAGGATTTAGATCAAGGAGACATTCGTGGTCGGTGAGACGTAAAAGGAATAATATCAACACCTCTTCGATTATTACTTTTTTTTTAAAGTTATTGAATTTTTGCGTGTTACAGACAGACAAACACACAAAATTCGCTAAAAATATGTTGTTTTTTTTCTTACTCTTAGACATGTATTTGCGTATTTGAAAATTTGAATTTGATCGCGGTATTTTCTCTTTTTGCAGCAAGAGAAACTACCGTACAAAGTTGAATCTAAAATTTTAACGTACGGTTAGGTTTTATACTTGAATACTGATAACTTCAAACCTAATAATAAAGAGTACTCGAGGGTTGAATATGTGGATGGATCCGCAATGCTGGATAACATCTAGTATTTTATCCGTCGTAGCATGCATATTTATATGTTCTTCCTGACCGGTTTCGGATTTTCATCCATCGTCAGAGCAAATTAACCAAGTTCGTGTAGAGAGTTCACTTCAACATAATGTTGTATACAACCAACAAGTGTGAGTAACAAGTAACAGAAACATTACGTTGAAGTGAACTCTCTACACGAACTTGGTTAATTTGCTCTGACGATGGATGAGAATCCGAAACCGGTCAGGAAGAACATAAATATGCATGCTACGACGGATAAAATACCAGTACTAGAGGGTATTTTTTAATGGTTCTTATTACTTTCTCTTACTCCTAGTAAGAGGAAGTATTGTAATCGTGTCAAATTTTCGATATCGAGTTTTCACCGGAAATATCCGTTTTGAGGTCCCCTGAGTCCAAAAAAGTGGTTTTTAGCAATGGTTGTGTGTGTGTGTGTGTGTGTGTGTGTGTGTATGTGTATGTATGTGAACAGCATAGCTCAAAAACGAAAAATCGTAGAAAGTTCAAACTTGATATTACGTTTAGGTATCACCATGGGATCTGACGGTGCGTTATGTGTCAATATTCCTCAACCGGAAGTACCACTTTACTAGTTGTTTTTTTACGTTTTTGCAATTTTCTCAAAAATGGCTCCGAAGATTTTCTTTAAACTTGGTATATCAACTACACATACAAGAGCTACAACTTTTATTTGAAACATTTCTCCAGGAAAATTCATTTAAGGGCACTTCTGGGGGAGGGGTGGGGTTAGGTTTTCATCTTAACTGCTGTTTCAGTTATTAGACAATTCTGTCATCTAAATAATGTTAATTAGAATTAAATATGTTGTTGAAATTCCGAGTTTGAAAAAAAATAGATAACCGGAAGTGCGTTTTACTGAAATATAATTTTCAGTTTTCTGGTATTTTCTCGAAAATGGCTCCAACGATTTTCTTTAAACCAGAGTTGTTAACTATACATATAAAGAGCTACAACTTTTATTTGAAACTTTTCCCCTGATAAATTCATTTAAGGGGACTTTTGGGGGAGGGGGGTTATGTTTTTCTTTAAAATGCTATCACAGTTGATTATACAATTCTGTCATCCAAATTGAAATAACTAGAAATTAATATATGACCCAAATTCCGAGTTTCAAGGAAATTAGTAAACCGGACAGTTTTACTGGACAGTGTTTTCACTTTTCGACGAATTTCATTAAATTTGGTACACTAACTATAAAATTTGTCCATTATAATTTTGAGTACTGGAGTAAGAGAAAGTTGTGTGAGTGTTTCACACCAGATTTTTTTTTTTTTTTTAAATCATTTAGGTACTTTATATTTTTCATACAAAACTTTTTATACCTTAATTTGTTTTCGGCTTTTTATTTCAGAATTTTATTTGTTTAGAATATTACTAAATTTAAGTAAGTAAAATCCAGTTTCCATGCTGCTGCCTAACAAACAATAAATAAATAATTTATTCATCCTTTTTAATACTATTCAGATATATTAGAGATGTTTTTTGTCTTCTAGGAGAGAGGGGAAATACCTTGGCTGGACAATTGGTTTCATTTACGTATTTAACCATAGGAAACACGCTTCTTCAGTTTAAAGTTGTCTAGATGTTACCTGCCATTTTTTTCAAATAGAACATATAGAGCTGCAAGCTGACACTCAATTTGAAGACTAGGCTTTATTAATTCTTGTACCCGTCCCTCGGCTTACAATCCTGCCTTATTCATTTCTTCACTTTTTCGCAACATCAACATTTATGAGCAACTATTTTCAATGATGAAACTAAACGAAGAGTAGTAACATTAGAACCCAAATATCTGTAGAGCACTTTGAGAACTCGCTGAGATTTGAAACTACTTTTATCGAATCATATATTATAGTTATATTAGTTTCACAGACATTGTCCGTGGTAGCCTGCTTCATTTTGTGGTCATCGACCGGTTTCGGGCGTTCGCCCATCTTCAGGATGCGTTTTTTCAGACAGTGTGACAACACAGACTTGTACAGAGCAAACTTTGTTTTCACACTGACTGGTTTAACTGTATTTAAAACTAAACTCTTAAACTAGGTCAAGGGGTATGGTCAGCTGGGTGGTAAAACACGTGTTTGGGTTGTTAAAGGGCAAATTTTCCTTACAATGGACACAACACGTGGGGGGTCTAATTTTTAAACTCTGCTGATGGAGGGAGATTTACTTTACAATTACCTAACCAAAATAAAATATAAAATATATAAAAATTTGCCCTTTAACAACCCAAACACGTGTTTTCCACCCAGCTGACCATACCCCTTGACCTAGTTTAAGAGTTTAGTTTTTAAGTACAGTTAAAAACCAGTCAGTGTGAAAACAAAGTTTGCTCTGTACAAGTCTGTGTTGTCACACTGTCTGAAAAAACGCATCCCGAAGGTGGGCGAACGCCCGAAACCGGTCGATGACCACAAAATGAAGCAGGCTACCACGGAAAATGTGTCTGATGCTTTCCAGCTCTGCGGAACCAACCATCATAACAGTTATATTAGCTTCTCAAATACGATGTCATTTATACCGCTAATTCTATGCTGCCTACCTTTACTTTTATAGCAAAATATTTGAAATATGAATAAAGTTTATTACTTAGATAAATAAACTTCCTGCCTACTATTGAATAATATAGTACCAGAAAATAGAAAAATTACATTTTTGCTCATCACCTATCGTTGGTGTTTGTATTTTAATTGTGCCGCAAGGGAAGTATTTCTTCTTCTAATGTGGTTCAGATATCCGGGCCGCATTGGAGGAGGAAGAATTCTCTTGGGCCATACTTAAAATACAAACACTAACGAACAAGTTAGCGTTTGTAAGTATAACACAAAAAAGGTAGCGAACAAGTTAGTATAACTTAAGTAGTTCGTAAGTATAGTAGTTCGTATAGTTCGTAAGTATAACGAACAAGTAAGCGTCTGTGCAAAAGTATAATTTTTCTAATATCCGGTGCTTTTATTATTCAATTTTTAGTAGGTCTAAAGCTGTTTAAGATAGAGATTGTGTTAGATCAAAGTGTCCATTTGCGATTACTGCTATAGAAAACTGACATACCTAAGTAATAAACTTCATTAATATTGTAAACATTTTAGTATAAATGTAAAAGTGGGAAGCTAAATCTAATGGGACAGCTGACATTGTACATTATGCCTTCTCCAAACCGGTAGATTAAATCGCGCAACTCGTGTCTATGAACAAAGTTCTGCGATTGTAGATAGGCAGTCGGGAACAATTTGGGTGTTCTGCAACTCTCCATAGACAAAAATCTCATGTCTGTAGGTCACCCATTTCAAATGGAAAACTTGCGATTTGTTGCGTAACATTTCGTAGCCTGGACGTGTCCTATAAACAGAAACTACATTAGGCTGGTGAATGAGCCCTACCAATCGCCAGGAAACGGAGCGTGACTGCCAATCTGAGAGAAACTGGGATGGTTTCCCGGAAATTAGTGTGGTGCTTGACGATTTTTCCCCAACCAGTGATTTTGACTCTCCGGTCAACCGTGTGAAATTCCAGAATACCATGGCATCTTCCAATCTCAATTTATCCAAAGAGATTTTATCCCACTGATAAAAACTGCTGTGTCCACCAACGTCTTCTTTTTCTGTTTTTACTTTCAAAAATAATAACAAAGCGGCTATCAACCCACAGGCAGCAATGTCTCCGGCCATTATGAAGAATGTTCCAATACTAACCCGAGACCTTATATATAGGTGTGGACGCGTGACTAAGTCTACAAATTGTTTTGGCAACTTGTTTCCAACAGTCTATGGATAATATTCTCGCATGTCTATAGATAGTTGCACGATTTTCTCTACCGGTATGGACTTTAAAGGTAGACACGAATATAAACAATGTATATAGTAGTTCGATCGCAGTTACAAATCTCAGTGAGCTCTACAGATATTTTGGTTCTAATTTTACTCTTCGTTTAAAAATAGTTGCTCACAAATGTTGATGTTGCCAAAAAACGAAGACATGAATATAAGGCAGAACTGTGAAAGTAAGGGTTAATTTCTCTGGGAAGATAAGGGTTTATAAAGTCCAGCCTTTAAACTGAATGTCAGATTGCAGCTCTTTATGCTCTATTAGAAACTTGACAGCTAACAGATACATAACATTAAAACTGAGGAGCTTGTTTCCTTATTTGTTGAAACCGTAAATAAAACCAATCTTCGAAAGTCGAAATATTTCCACTCACTCATTGGAGATAAAAGGCACCTCTTCTTATATATCGTGAATACTATTGAAAAGCGTTAATAAATTATTTATTTTGTATTGGTTTAAAATTGTTTTGATGGGTCGCATTCAAAGCCGTCCTGGGTCGCAAATGGGACAACCCTTATTTAGAAGAAAGAAGACTATGCTGAATTCTGCAAGAACGTCGCCGTGCATCACGGAATCATTTGGCTATACATCAATACCGTTGTGTTAGGATAGCTGAGTAGAATTCGATTGGTCTTACTTAAATAATTAATTATTTCTATTAAACAAAATATTTTAAAAAGAAAATAACAAGGAACCTCTTTAAGAAAATTAACGGTTTTTAATTAATTTGAAAAAAGGTTAGAATAAAAATTTGTTTTTCTAATTAATTTGTTTTTAAATATATTTTTTCTTTATATTTATTTAACATCAAATAATGATGAGCGTGGAGTGGGAGGATAATGACGTAATGTTGCCGGGCTACCATTGAAGAAATTTGCAACGACATGTTTATGAGCAGTTTAATATAAAAATATTAAAAGACTACATTTGCATATTGTATAAAAAAAAATAAAAAAAATTAAAAGAAATAAAAAATAAAAATTAAAATCTAAAAACAATAAAAGAACAAAGAAAAAAAGAAAAAAAACACAAAACCTTAGGTAGCAATTAAGAAAGAAGGGTGGAATATTGTTAACAAGTAGAGAGGGTACGTTTATCAAAATGGAATTTATTCCCAACTCCCTTTAGGGGGTTGGCCACGCAAGTTTTTTAAGTAGTAGATATTTTCTGTTGTTTTAAGTGGAAACTCTGTTTGGAATAAGAATAGGTTTTCTAAAAGAGAGAGTGAGAGAAAAAAAACACAAGAGAAGGGGTAAACTTTAGGGGAATTATAGTACATAAAAAAAAAAAAAAGGGGGAGTTAAAGTAAAAGTGGGGAATTAATAAATTGAAGAGGGTTGTGAAGATATAATATAGGTTTATATATCTATATATATATGTATATATAAAATGGTAGGCGTGGCTTGTTGCTAAGGGAGACGAAGAGTATCGACCAATGGGCGTCCCCCACTACTTTATTAAACTAACCAATCCCAATACTACTGTACCAGTCTATTTCTTAATTGCTTAAGCTTTACCCATACTCCAATTTCTACCCACTTCAACTTTATATTCTCTTCAATTCTCATTTGCCCTCTCTCACACAATCTCTCTCTATCTCAGATATTTCTTCTTTTTTTTTTTCCTTTTTTTTTTTTTTTATTATAAGTCTTTTTGGGTTGTTTGATTTAACCATCTCCCCTGATGTTCCCAATCTTATACGCTGGCCGCTAACTAGTTACCCACCCAGTGGTGTGGTAGTAGTTAAGTGAGTAATACTCACACTTGCACGCACTCTATCCCCCCGTATAAGTGTATAAAAGAGCCTCCTCTTTGTTTGTCTACTTAATGGAATCGTTATGAATCCCAGTCTCCCTTGAATATTAACAAAGATTGTTACTTTCGATCTGGTCGCAATTTCTTCATGGTGGGGGTGGGTGGACATAGTGGCAGGGAGGCGTGCGCGAATGCTAGACAGAGAGAGAACCATTTCTGTTAGTTTTAAACTGAGATCAATTTTCTTATAAAGAGATTAAAAAAAAAAAAACACGATGAACGATTTATATATTAAAAAATTCTTCACTTTATGTTAATTTCTATTCTTAACTTACTCACATAGAATTTTTATTATCCGTTATTTCTAGAAATTAGATAGAGTCATAACTTCAATTTTTCTATTTTTCTATTATCTTGTTTGAGAATTCTTTAATTCTTCAACTATAGGCACAACCTTTTTCAAATTTACAGATTATAATGAATTTTTATTACTTTATTCTCTTACTCATTTTTAAAAGAAAGTATATTTTGATGCTGTCAAATTTGCCAAATTCAGTCAATTTCACCGGAAATACACGTTTTGGGGTTCCCTAAGTTTTTTTAACCAAGGGTCAGTGTTTTCGTATGTAACAAAATATCTTAAAACCAAACAATTGCAGGAACCTAAAACTTGATATTCCGTTTAGGTATTACCCACCGGCTTAGCTTATGTCACGAAGGTTTTTTTTTTTTAATTTATTTATTTATTTTGCAAATGCTTACACAAAAATCCAATAAGCTAAAAAAATGATAATATGAAAATTGCATACATGTGGACAATATATAGATAAATATGCACGCAATAGCGTGATAACTTGAACGGCGGACCATCCAGTGTGTGTGAAGCCGTAAGTTAGCCATTATAGCGGTATGACAGCTAGAAGGGAAGGGAATAGCTAAGTGGTTAGCGTACTGGACTCCCACGCGGAGGACCCGGGTTCCCGAGTCCTGCTGTGCTACCCTTAGATTTTTTTTTCTTCCCTAGCAGTCTCTACATCTCACTGTCCGGTGATGGACAGTGTTGTCTGTAACGAGAGAACAGTCTCTGGAGGCCGGCAGTACACGAGAAGGCTCTGGACGCCAATAACCATAGATATTGACGCGCCTTAAATTAAAAAAAAAAAAAAAAAATGACAGCCAGCCTTGGGGATCGACATTATGCAAATTAGATAATCACAGGGCCATCGCCACCAGAAACTTCGAAGCGGATTGGTAGGAATTGTTCTAGAGGATAATGAGAAGATTATTTGGTATGGAATTCAGTGTATCGGGGGATTGGGCTAAATCACAGATAAATGGAATATTTAGGTTGTAGTGGATTATATGGTTTGGAGACGTAAAATGAAGCATTTACTATGGTTTTTAAGGATTATGGATTGGATGTTATTATGCGGTTAAGGTTAGTTCGTTTTGGCTGTCCCGTACAGATACAGTCCATATGTCCATTATGGGTGTATAGTTATCTTTTATTTCGCTAGAGTCAGTTTAGAACAGTTTCCCGAGTAATCATTTTAGTATGTATCTATTCTTACAGTCCATCCTTTTTAGTTGAGTATGAAGTTTCCATGTTAGTCATTTGTCCACATAGAGTCCGAGATATCTCACTTGCTGCGTAATGAGAATTGAAACGAAGCACATGCACATGTGTTCAGTGAAGACGCATGTGGGTCTTTACTGAATTTTTGTTTTGTTTTGTTTCTTTCTTCGATTTTTGCAGATTTTCTTTACAATTTCACATTCTAACTACATATATAAAGGGCTATCACTTTTATTTGAAATATTTTCATGGGAAAATTGACTTATTTTTACGGGGAGTCTGAGGGTACAAGTAGCGTTAAGGTTTCTTTTAAAATATTAATTCAGTGCAACGGATGGTTCTATCATCTATATATATAGAATATTAAAGTACCTGGAAAGCATAGATATGATTCTAAATTTTTTTTTTTTTTAATCTTTTTATTAATATTTACAACTGCAAAAATACACTGCAACAAGTAAATGTGTTAAATGGCAATTTAAATAACAGGAGTGTGGATTGGAGAAGACATCCAGCTATGGCACTCCACTATCTTGAGTTATTCTACAAGGTGGTCATGGGGCCATCTTCTCTTCAGCCGCTTGCCGGGTGGATTTTCGGGTATAGTATTTGAAGAAAGCTGGTGAATTAAAGGATTAGGATGAACAGTTGTGGATGAATGAAATTTAAGGAAAAGAGTTTTGGCTAGATGGTTAACGAAAGGAATGTTTTAGATCAGTATGGATAGTGGAGGTTAGCAATATAGTAGGATGCATTGACAATTTTTCGAGGGATTTTTTTATTGAAATGACTGGATATGGTGGGAATTGAAACGCTTGGTTGTTCCCCATATTTATAAGCCATATATGACGATATAGATCTCAGTAGTAATAGGTAGAGAAGTCTTTTATTTTGTAATGTGTGAGTTTGGATCGTCTGTCTAAAAATAGTCTTGAGAGTTGTCTGAACCGTCTATTTAGTTCAAGTCGTTTGAGTCTAGTGTGGGGATTCCAAGACAGTCTTTTGTCTAGCTGAAAGCCCAGGTAACGTACGCTATTTACTGGAGGGATTAGAGTATGGTTAATGTGGATCGGAAATACGATGTATTTACTTTTTTTGTGGGTTAACTTTTATTTTCCATTTTAAGAGCCAAGATTCCAGTTGAAGGATATGTTCTTGTAGAGAGAGAGATAGCCCATTCAAGGGTTCAAGGTGTGGGGAAAAGAATTGCAGTATTATCTGCGAAGGTATATACGTATTACGATATATGTGTGTTCTGGAATGTCTGAAGTATATAAGGAATAGAAGAGCGGTCTAAATTTGAAATTCTAAATTTGAAAAAAAAATCGGTTAATCAGACGTGTGATTTTACAGGAATTTTCTCAGTAGCGACCATAGCGATTAATTAATCTATAAACTTAAAATGATAACTGCATATAATATATAATTGTAATCACTTTCATTTCTAACAAATTCCGAAAAAAATATATATATATATTTGCGGAAATTGTGTCGGTAAATTTCAAATATGTTTGTTCAATATTATGGGCGCTATCTTCTAGACTTCAATCTTATGATTCTAATTTAACTGCAGGTAGATACATGTGTAGCTTCACCATCTTTATATATTCGTGGTGATAAATGAATAAAATTTCAAATTTAAACAGAATTAGCGATTTTGATTACTGTATATTATAACTGGAGCAAGAGAAAGTTGTGTGAGTGTTTCATACCAGATTTATTTTTTTTTTTTTAATAATCGTTTTTTTTTTCAATAATAATTCATACGGAAATTGTCCGTATAAATTTCTAGGACTCTCCGCTAGTCAAACTCCGACAGTTTCCACCCGAAGAAAAGAGAGTTAGAATAATTAAGCAGGACGCTTTGAAAAAGTAGTAAATTGTGTAGACTAAGATAAGCCTAATGCGGAATTGGATTCAATTACTACACTCGTATCCATAAAATTTCACATTAATTGCACCCTAATTATATTGTAATTAATTTGAATAATTAATAAGCTGCAGTATTTTAACTAACCATCTTCTTTCATGATTGATGATTGGCAGATAATTTAGTCAATTAAAACGATTCTTAATAAAAGAATATCACCTTCGCAAGTTTTTATTTAAATCTTAAATCTTTCATTTCAATATTGCTACAACATGTTTTTGTTTATATCTTAAATTGTGCTTTATTACAATTGTGATAAAATAGTATACAAACTATAGAGACATCAAAATTTTGTAAGGCTAAAGCTAAGCTGAAGTGTACTCAAAACCTGTTTAAGGAATATAACTCATAATTTCATTCCCTTGTAATATTATATTTATTTATAATTGTTTTTTTGAAATTTTTGTCAAAAGACATTTGGGGAACTTTAGTCCAATATTATCCTGCAGAATGTCCCGCTAAATGAATGACATTTAGCGGGACTTGTTCTCTCAAGCGAACCGGTT
The DNA here is from genome assembly GCA_011037195.1 of Triatoma infestans. NCBI lineage: Eukaryota > Metazoa > Arthropoda > Insecta > Hemiptera > Reduviidae > Triatoma > Triatoma infestans. Next base: position 25,168 of record JAAEAF010006438.1, on the reverse strand, counting down.
CCCTCATTCTCTAAAAAAAGCTGTCAAGGCAAAAAAAATGAATGATAATTCGCCCAACATCAATAAAATAATTCTCTTTTCAGATTCAGATGGCATACACCAAATATGGGTAGGTTTTGGATACATAATTTTGAATTGAAAAACAAGAATTTAAAAGTATTAAAGTAATTCCTCATATAGAATTTCAAATTCTTAACTCAAACTATGGGAGTTTAGTCAAGCATTCTAAAATGTATCGTCTGCAAATCCTTCCATGATAAATTCTACGCCATATAAAACCAAAGTTTCCTATTACGCTACTAGTGGAACTATCCATTCGGATCTAAAAACTACCTTTTGTACAAGATTTGATCTCATTGCGATAATCATATTTCATTGATTGATATTTGCCTTGACGTTATTATACTCATCTCAGCGTTCTAATTGACCAGCCTGATCTTTATTTCTCCAATGATGCTGGCCACGCGATTTAGTCTGCAGTAGAAATCAATAATTCATTCATTTGGAGATCCAATTGACATTACTCTCATAAAAAAAAAAAAAACCTATGGCGCAACAGCCCATGAAAGGCCAAGGCTTACCAGACGGCGATTTGAATAGGGGGGCGTGTGTTCCCCCCCACGCCGTTTAGTTCCGGCCTTCGCTACCTAGGGCGCTACTAACTGTAGCTTTCCACTTATTATCACGATGATGGGTCAACACCGACTTTGCCCTCACGGGAATCGAACGCTGAATTCTTGCACGAAAGGCGAGTGCGCTAGCAACTAGACCAACGCGTGAGGACGACATAACTCTCATGTCATTGCCAAACCATACTATTTATTTGATCTTTCATGCCTCCGCGGCCCACTGTCATATAACACCCTGAACTTGTTTCAACTTTAAAGGTGACACTAACTTTTAAAAAGCCTATTGTAATATGGGTGAAACGTCAGTTTATAAGAAACCACTGACGCGGACTTAACCCGAAGATCTAAGTTTTGTAATATTTGTACTATTTGTTGTGGTTGTGATAGCCTGCTTCTTTTTGCAGCGGTTTTCGGCGTTTGCCTATCATTAGCAAATTTTTGTGAAAACAGCGTGATAATATAGACTTGTATAGAGTAAATTTAGTTGATACACTGAATACTAAAAGAATCGGTCGATGGCCACAAAAAAGAAGCAGGTTATCACGGAAAATATCTCTGATTTTTATAGTACGAGTATTTATTTGTTCTGGAGGCGATTTGCACTTGCAGTTGTAAATTCTCATAAACTTGAAAGTCTAAAATTGACTTGTTTCACTGAGATTGGGCACACGTCTAAATCCCAGCCTATGAAAGATAAAGCCAATAAAAAAGCAAGAGTCAGTAATATTGACTCTTATCATTAGTATAAGCTCTTCAAAAAAAAAAAAAAACAAAGCCTAGTTAATAAAATAAAAAAATAATGATGCCTCTTGAAATCGAATGTGAAGGTTGATTTTTCCCCGGTTAGCGTGATCATAGGTAAAAGTTAAAAAAACACTGAGTGGCAGCCATTACGTTTCCTGTTTAGTAAAAGAAGTAACAAGAGGTTGTGCGTGCACTGATTACATGATAATTACCACAGTAAATAGTGTTGAAACATTTACATACTTCATCTTTTTTTGTTTTGTTACTTTAGGGTTTTTTTTTTCTTAATCTCTTTAATGCGCATGCGTTTAACAAATACGATAAATGAGCCATTGACAAACTTGAAATAATAATAAATAAAAAAAATAACATTTACTATAAAAATAATTATTTGTGACCATATAAATGAATTTCTTTATATATAAAAAAAAAAGAAAGATATATGTATATATTGTGTGAGGCGATAATAATCTAAAATGGCCATGCAAGTGATATCAACACCCATCCACAACGTTTAACTCGACTATTCATTGTATGCTGATGAGTTAATTTGTTTCATATTGACTAACACATTTTTTTTGAACGATAAAGCCGCCAATTTGTATACATATATTTTTTTTTAAACTCAACTTCAAAGCTTACAAATGTCTGTAGTTTGATTACGTCTTAATATAGACATTCCAACCAATTACCTTCTTCTTTTTTTTTTAGTGCTTAAATGAGAGAACATTCAACAAGGGAAAAATAATTATAACTGCTTAAAATTGACGGGACAATTTTCTCTGGCGGTAGTTTTTTTGATTAAATTGTAGAAATATATTAAAATCATGGCAGAATTGCTAAAATAGAGTGACTAAATCTATCATTAAACGATTATTCGGCGATATTGCTAGCACTTATTTATGTTCCTAATTATCGCTTCTCTGTTTAACTGTTTGAAATCTTATAAATGCTAATTCTTTTGAGATGTTGTTAGTTTCTTGACATAGTCATATTCAATTGTCTGGATATGATACGAAATACATTGGGGATCCCAATGTCTAGCTTGGGGTAATGACAGCTTGCTATAGAATTAAACAGCCAGGTTTTTTTTGACTGGGAAAGCGATATATTCATTCCTACCATTCAGTGCAAGATGCTTTCAAAGTACTCTATTATAGGTTTTCCTTCTTGGTAGAATGTTTTCGATCATTATTATCTTCTAAGGATGATTGGTTAAGCTTGTGTCCGCCTGATGTGATATCTGATAATTACTTCCAGTGCTACCCGTCCGGAGCTGCAGAGTTGTTTTTGTTTTTTGAAACAGAAGATTTCTTAGCAATATCTCTTTGTAAATTGACCACATTTTTCCAGACTATAGTTTATGCTAATCTTTGTTGTATTTTGGAGATGCAGATACACCACACTAGTGGGAGACCCTGTGGCGAAAACCCTTCCAGTTGGTCCAATGCCCGGAACCGAATATATCGTTATGCTGATCACAAAATTGCGAAAGCACATATCAATCGCTAAAATGGATGATGAGTGATTCGCGTTACTTTTCCGCTGGACGTTTTTGTAGCCTGAAAAGGACAGTTCATCTTTGAGATTGACGGAGAATGGCGTAGAAACTATGAGGATTGACGTAAGAAAACTGTTAGGACTCATTGGCAGCGACTTGGCAAGCTTATGGAAATCATGGACTAGGAGTATGTGTTGATTTTTTTTTTTTAGCCTTCAGGCGACCCTAGTCCAATACACTCTCCTTTCCAAAAATGAGTTGTAAAAGAAATGGAAGCGTAGCTTTCTTCGAATTCTTGCATTGTTCCGGGTTCGTTCGGTATTCAATTCGGGGCTGGGTCTTTCACAGTGTTTATATCTGCTCGGACAGACAAACTACGTTGAAATGTACTGAGTTCATTGCCTTCATTTCTAAGTTGGTACTAGAATGTTTTAGAAGACTGTAAGAGCTTTCTTTCTTCAAGGAGAAACTTCTAGTCAGGTTACCAGATCATATGAAAATCTTGTGTATGAGGAGATAGATAGGTTTGCCAAATTATGCTCCTCTTACCTCTTCATTAGTCCAGAGACTGTTGTTTTTGTTGTGTCTTTGGGCCCATGTCTGTCATACTTACGGCCATGAACAGCTTAACAGCATTCATTCCATGAAGCCCACGGATCATCTCCGTGGGTGCCGGTACGATAAAATGCTCATTGAAGTTCCGGATAGGGCTATTGCGAGATGTTGCTATGTCTTTCACGGACCTCTCTGAGGCATGTGGTAGTATCCCTTACTGGGCATTACGGTTTAAGAAGGAGACACCTCAACGTAATGAGGCTCATGCCAGACTCTTTATGAAACACTCATCCATTTTATGACATATTGCTCAAAGTATCTAACCTTATACAGAGATATACATTGACATTCCAAATAATAGTTTACTTTTTCCGCACATAAAAAAAACGGAAATTATTTATGGCTCAACCTTAAAAAATTAATTTAAAATAGAGTATTTTGCCAAATATATTTTTTAATCAATGTAGAGTGCGCTACCCTTGACTGCTACGCATTTCCGCGCTGCTTTCTCCGACCAAAAATGGTTAAGTTTGAATAAAGCCTTCAGCATTTTAATATTTCTTCCAATTGTAGTATTAATCACACTTTCATATAACGATTATTGCTGATAACAATAACAGAGGACTAACGCATAAACTTCTCATCCCTCATACACCCCCACTCTTTCCAAATAACATAAAAATATAAATAAAAAATAAATTTTTCTCTGAATTTTCATCAGTTCCTATACTTAAAATATTAAAACTATTATAGTAAAAAAAAAAAAAAAAAATTAATATTCAATACTTTAATATAAACACTCGTACAAGTTTCGCTAAGCCGCACATGCAGTCTATATCTGAACTATAATTAAGTACCATATCAATCATTACTATAACTATTATTAAAATTTTTAAAACCTTCGGCACTTAGTATAAGGTTTAACTGCATCAATGCAATTTAACCTTTTATTTTTATAGATCATGAAAAAATCTAATTTGTTATGTAATCATAAACACTTTTGTAAATAAATGATAAAAAAAATTTTAAAGTCGTTAAAAAGTAATTTTTGTTTGAAAATTTCTTAAATAAATCATTAGGAAATTATTGCATCATAATAAAAGTACATACATAAAGTTGCATCATAATAAACTATACACAATGATAATAAAAGAAGAAGAAAATGGTGGGAGGGGTGAAATATAACAGAAAGTGTTTTTTTATTCATTTTTTTTTTGCTCAAAAAAATAAATAAAAACATGGAAAATAAATTTTTAGAACAGAAATAAATGTAGTGTTAAAAGTTATGTGGAAATCTAAGATTTTTTTTTGTTTGTTGAAGAAATTCATCATGTGGTTTCCTTGAGTTTATAAGTCGACAATTTAAAATCTCGAACACATTTATTGGGAAGATTGTGATTACTAACTATAGGCGAATGACGCAAAACAATTCGATTGCAAATTAAGTCAACTAACAATAATATAAATAGTTTCCTTAATATCTACAAATATGGAGATATAATGCGTATGTTTTGCATTTCTAAAGTTAAACAAATCAACGTAAAAAAAAAAACGAACTACGACGTTAATAAATTACTTAAAATCACATAAAATTTATAGAATATAATTAACTGTCAAAAATGTGCAAAAATTTATAAAGGTCACCTCATTTAAATTCTATTTAGACAATAGAATTAAGTTTAAAAAAATAAATAAATAAATAAATAAATGTATAAACACTGAATAAAATAAAATAAAAAACATTAAATGAGCTAATTCTACTTTTAATTAATTATGTGGGCGAATAATTATGTAGTTGAATTGAGGTGTTGTGTTTTCTTTCTTTATGTTAACGTGATACTATCTAATTAACGGCCACTTTGACTAGTTAGCTCTCAAAACGCAGAAGTTTTAACAACATATAAAATGAGGAATTACTGTACATTTATGTTAACGCCAACATCTGAAAAGTAGCCAGCCACATGGTGAAATGACGCAAAATTTTATCAGCATTGTTTGGCCAATTCTAAACTACAAAAGAACTAAGGCTAAAAAAAAAAAATCATTGGTACAAATAAATTAATAAAGTAGCCTTTGAAGTCGTAATTATTATATTTAGAGAGTTTTTCCCTTCGGAGGGAAGTGTATCAGAGCCTCTTTTTCGAGGATCATGGTGTTCCCCGGGAGAATTACAATCTTACTTAACATTTGCACACTGCAGAGTTTGTTGATATGTGAGCCAATTGTTTTAGCTTTAGTGTACAAAACGTAGGCAAATTCTAGTTCACAACTACACAAACACATGAAAAAATGCTTAAGTTTCTGGGTTGAGACCGCTTCAATCGTCTGCTAGAAACCACGCTCCACTAGCATCAGAGACATTTTCCGTGGTAGCCTGCTTCATTTTGTGGACATCGACCGGTTTCGGGCGTTCCCCCATCTTCAGGATGCGTTTTTCAGACAGTGTGACAACACAGACTTGCACAGAGCAACTTAGTTTCACAGTAACTGAGACGTAAGTTGCTCTGTGCAAGTCTGTGTTTTCACACTGTCTGAAAAACGCATCCTGAAGATGGGCGAACGCCCGAAACCGGTCGATGACCACAAAATGAAGCAGGCTACCACGAAAATGTCTCTGATGCTTTCCAGCTCTGCGGAACCAACCACCACAACACGCTCCACTAGCTTTCAAGGTGAACTACCCTGAAGATAGTTCATGCTTTACAATAAATTTACAAAACTCCAGGAGTGACAGCTTTAGCAGCTATATAACCTCCTAAAGGTAAATATAAACAATTGTTTAAAGCTTAATATATAAATTTTGGGAAAAATTTTAAAAAACCCAAGCTATATGCGGCCGATTCTTTATAATAGAGCGCTCCTCACTTCCTGTGCCTGAGCACGACCCCTAAGTCATAGTCTCCTATCACTCTGCAAAGTCGATTAGTTCTTAAATTGCACCTGTCAAAAAACTTCTCTATGGCGGACTCTGATATATTCTTGAACTTGGTCGATGTTCGTAGAAACGTGCAGGATTCGGGTATATCTGGATGAGGAAGTTACCAATCTGGGGAACTTATTTTGTATCACCTGCAGCGAGCTACCCTGAAGAAGCTCACTGCAATATAGAAAAAAACGATGGTTTCTAGCAAACCAACTGACTTGGCCTCAACCTGTATACTTGGCCTGAAATAACACATTGTACACTTCTTAGACGACTATATTTTATTCTATTTGTACACAAAAACTCACAAAGAACCCAGAATAGATTTCTAGGTGCAGTGAATTTGGTTTTTTTGATAGCTTCCTCTACACATCCACGTGTAAAATGGTCATATTGGAAAGTATTTCCAACCAGTGTTCAGAATAAATTCGTCTATTTTCGCAAGAATTAACCGTTCATTATATATATATATTTTTTTTTTAATTTAAGGCGCGACAATATCTATAGTCATTTACGCCCAGAGCCTTCTCAATGCACTGTCAGCCTCCGGACAGTGTTCTCTCGTCACAGACAACACTGCCCATCACCGAACAATGGAGTTGTAGACGCTTCTAGGACGAGAACATTATATATTGATTTGCAGTGTCATTAGACTTAAATTTTATTACAAATTCTTTGGACAATATTTAGACTGTTACAGCCAGTTTTGTGCTTAGACCGGGACAAAGCATATTCCTATATCCAGTCGGTCACTTCGTATTTGCCTACACAACATGATTGTCTCAAAGGTTTTTAGAACTGTTTTTTAGTGCATTTTTTAAAAATTTATCGCATTGGAAAATCAAATAAAAAATTGCAGCCGCTGAAGCCTGAAATATGGCAATAGAGATTTCTATGAAACTGCACATTCCATTTATTGAACCCATCTAAATTGAAATAACAGCTACAATATGTGAAAAAAGAAAATCTGAGTAGAATGGAGTGCCCTCAAGAATCATTATATATAACATATCTAATATAATATTGCATAATATTAGGCAATACTCTGGTTGAGATATGTCTCTGCGGTTTGGTAAAAACTGACTTTTTCAAACATATCTACATTGCAAATAGGCTTCGTCAGTGTAAGTGTTGACTTGAATTCTAGACCAACATTCTAGCGTTGATTGCAATGCTTCTGTATGACGTTTGATAGGCCAAAAAATGCCTGGAAGACCACTAGCTACAAGTAATATCAAAATTGGTTTGCAAGTCGTTAAAATTAAATTTTTATCCCGATTTAATATTAGAAGCTTTCGCCCATTGTTCTAGTGATTAGCGCACCTCTTTGGTGCGAGAATTCAGAATTTCATTCCCCTGAAGGCAAAGAAGGTATTTTGACCCAGCATTTTGAGAAAAATAAGGGAGGTACACTTAGTAGCGGACCTTATGTAGCGAAGGCTAGAACTCAACTGCAGTAGGAACGCGTGGCCCTCCACAGGCTGTTGCGCAGACTAGTTTCTTTAATACTAGGAGGGTCACTCAGAAAATATTTAATTGTACAAAAGCAAGTAACTAAAATGATTGAAGGACTCTTATATTTGTTTTGATTTAGTTCCAGTTAGCGAGAGTCAAACATTTTTATAGTCCTGATAAGTATGGAATTCAATATATTAGGACGACGATGTTCTATGACTACAGTAAGGGAAAAAGAGCCAGTACAATAAGCATTAAGAACAGGCAATTGTGTTGAAGCTCCTGTAACTAACTTAGCTTGTTCCTCAGTTTAAAAGACATTTGTATAGAGCATACAATAGCAGCGGAGACCCAACTTCATCTGCAACTCGTGAAAACTTTGCTTCTGTTCCTAAAATGGCAGAACCTAATTAAAGATGTATGCAGCAAATGATAGAGAAGTCATTAAGCAAATAGTGCCTGCACTAACAGCCTTTTATACATACCTTCCTTGTAAATTTGCTTCAAAACAACGACGCAATAAGTATGAGCCAAGAAACCCTCACAATGCTGAATCATATGGGGGTAGTCGCATTATTTCTAAAATCGGGACAAAATTCTTTTATGACACTCACGACAGAAAATGAACAAAAAAGAAATAGGTTCCAAAAATCATAGTGATTTTTTACAGGCTTATATTTGGCGGAATAGTTTGAAGCCAGGAAAAATCAGACTAAAGACAAGATTATTGAGACGGAAGGTGTAAAGTCAAATAATGTTTATTTTTTTAAGACTAAATTGTCCAGACTGGATACGATTAGCAAACATTTAAATTCCACAACCCTCATAACTCATAAATTTCTTCAATAATGATCGGGGAGACAAGACGCTGAAGAATAGAACTCAAAAAAAATCACAAAACTCGCCGTCGTAGTTTGACCGGTCCACTAGGGTGGGAGTACTTTTCAACGAATTGATGGGCAAATTTTGCAGAAAAACGTAAACATCTTTTTCATAACTGCAATTTTTTCTGTGACCTAGACAATCTTATAGCGGCAATGTCTTCTTCCTCCAATGACACTAGTAATCAGGGTATGGAGTCTTGGCCAGCTTCTCTTTTTCTGTTTTTTTTTTTTTTTTTGGCGCATCGACTGCCATGATCATAAGCGCCATCCTAATTGTATTCCTTCACGATCTGTGGCCACTCGAGCCGGGATGGCACACTACAGCTCTAGGTTGTCGAATGCTTTTCCACACATCCCCTCTTATATCATCAAGCTAGTCAACGAGGGGGAGTGCGGAATATTGTTTGTGCCATCCCTTAGTCTACTAAAACTAGATTTGTAGATTTGGGCAAAACTAAAGCACTTTTTTAACTATAAATTGCATTATACACATAAGTAATAACATTGTTATGTAACCGATCTTAAGGAGGCTATTTATAATATAAACTAAATGAGTGGTGCAGTACCTTTAACAAATTTTCCGGCACCCCTCTAATCGACTAATACTAAAATGAACTAAACCTAATGGTTCTTTCAACCCCTGGATAAAAGCCTAAACTAAACAACATTCATACTAACTTTCTCGCTAATAAATACATACACTCTAGGAATACATTCAAGCTAATAAATACATTCACGCCAATAAATACATTCAAGTAATAAATACATTCACGCCAATAAATACATTCAAGCTAATAAATACATTCACGCCAATAAATACATTCATGCTAATAAATACATTCAGACTGCACATTCACACAAGGGGAAGTACTCAATATTCCTTTCCACTTTAAAATAATAAACTAATTTAATTGGGTGAAGTACTCGATATTCCTTCACTCAGTTTACTTAACCTAACTTGACTACTAGTCTAAATACTACTATATACATTAATATCTTTAAATAATTAAATAGCCTCCTTATCTTTAGCCGCAATATTTTCCTTCTTATTTCTCGCAATTCATTCCTCTTTGGAAGAAGGAATTTCCTTCTGGTTCAAGATGGTTAGGACGAATAAATTATGAGTGCAAAGAAGTGGCTGGTATTTCTATAAAATAATCCATGCAAGTACACACTAAATCATAAGTACATAGAAAAATAAAATTAAAATTCAGATTATTAATAATAATTTCTTAATTATATAGCAAATATTATTTTAATTGGACCAAATTATTATTACAAAGTTATGAAATAATTCAAAGTTAATTACTTGAAACTATCATTATCGAATATTATTATTCAGCAAAAAGAAAAAAACTTATACAAAGTAGTTAGTTATTAATTATATGGACTTTGATTAGCTAATTGCAAATCTCTGGTTTTTTTTTTTTTAATTCAGTCATCATTATAAAACTAGTTTGACATTTTACACCGAGAGAGAGTGAGTTCTCGTATGTAGGAGAGAATATTATTGCAAACGAAATAAAAGAATTAATTTTAAATTTAATCGCTTCTAGCGATTTAATATAATTTAACGAGCGTTATATATTATACATATATAGGTTATAGTTACAGCTGTAAATAAGACACGTAAAAAGTTATTAAAATTTTGGTTAAGTTTATGACGGAGAAAAATTATAATTGAGATCTATCATTGTGACAGGGCAATTTAAATGCTAAACATTATTTATTATTATCTAATTATATATTCAATAATAATAATAATAATAATAATAATAATAATAATAATAATAATAATAATAATAATAATAATAATAATATGGTAGCAAATAATTGTTTTCTAAAATTTAGGTCAATTTAAAATTCTTTACTTTTATTGGATCTTCGTTGTAAACTTTATAAAAATTAAGTTTCTATCTTCAACGTAATGTATAGTGCTTTAGAGATTGTGTCAAAAAAAAAATATCCCAACACCAAATAAGTTATTCACAAAGAATAAATCACACACACACACACACACACACACATATATATATATATATATACACCAATTTGCTAAATCCACTTTTTTGGACTCAGAGGACGTCAAAACGGATATTTCCGGTGAAAACTGGATATATCGAAAATTTGACACGATAACAATACTTCTTCTTATTAAGAATAAGAGAAAGTAAAAATTAAGTAAAGCCACACTTCCGGTCGATAAGTTTACCTAATCAAAAATGACTAATCGTCAAAAAAAAAAAAAAAAAAAAAAAAATTGTTTTTTTCAAACAAACAAAAGATTAGTTGGTTGGTGCCACAAATAAGAAACTTTTTATTCATAAAAAAGTGTATTGAACGTTTCTGACGTCTTTGGTGTCCTTCTTCAGGAATAGAAAACAAAAATTCGGAAATAAAGAAAACTATTATGATAAAAATTAAAATATATAAAAAGATTAAACAATATTAATAAAATATGATACCTGTTAAGGAAGAAGGTTGAGTGTTAAATTTTTTGAGGAGGTTATTGTTTGGTTATGGAGTAAGGTATGCTTGCAACGAAAAGAGAGAAAGGAAAATTTACAAGTTGGAAAATGTGAAGACTAGTAGAAGTGAAAAAAACAAATCAATTAGTAATTTATAAGAATTTTGGAGTACCGTTTTTTTAAAACTGCTTGATTTAGCCAGGTCGCTCAGCTTTCATTTGTAAATCTAATGTAGCAATTAAGTCAGTAATCCAAATGCTGTGTAAAGGTAAATCCAAGTCATGGGAATCTCACTTGTTTGACTCTATTCTGAAAAATATATTGCTATACTGTGCGCCAGTGTGGGCGCTCAGGTATTTTAGAAAATTTGGAAAAGATATAATTAAATTTCTATAAAAATCTGTTTTCTATCTCTCGCAATCCACCTGGGTATTTTACTACGCTTGGAAACAGGACGTTTAAAAATTCACTTTGCAATTGTTAAAGCATCTCTTAATTTAATATTCAAAATTTTGAATTCTGTTTCTTTTAATTACACCAAAATCTGCCTCTTTCAACTGTTTTTATTTAGTGTCAAACCTAATAATAATCTAAGCCATAATTGGCATTCTCGGCTAACTGATATCATTTCAGGTTTAAACCTGGGAAATTTAGATTCATTAATAACATATTTAAAAGATAAATCAAATATTAATGTGGATGGATTCAAAAAAGAAGTCACTTCAGGTGGTCGGGAATGGGTGGTTAGGACAGAAGCATTTGCGGAAATCAATCGAGTGGGCCGGCGGCGTGAGTGCATATTTTCTGAAGGCTGTATTGTCAATATTTTTGTTAGCTATGTCCAAGTTCATCATGTTGTCTAAGTCACTTTCGTAGGTGTTGTTTTGATTCACCATTGTAACATCCGTTATAGTTTGATGCAGTTCAAAGTATACTATAAACAGAATTCCGTATGGTCTTTATTTCCGAATTTTTTTTGTTTTGTAGTTCCTCTGAAGAAGAACACTAAAGATGTCTGAAACGTAGAATAAACTTTTTTTTTTAATAAAAAGTTACTCCTTCGGCCCCCAGCCAACTAAGAACTTTTTGCTTGTTTAATTAACAACGACCAAACAAAAATATTGTTTACATCATATTTCTTTTTCTTCATATGACTCAGAGAAGATCTCAAAACATAATAATATATTTCTCTGGTGGTTCTCAGTTTTCCCAGAATTTGACAGGAATTGTAATATTTCTCTTTTTTTTACTTACTCTTACTCCTAAGTAAGAGGAAGTATTGTAATCGTGTCAAATTTTCGATATCGAGTTTTCACCGGAAATAACCGTTTTGAGGTCCCCTGAGTCCAGAAAAGTGGTTTTTAGCAAATGGTCTGTGTTTGTGTGTGTATGTATGTATGTGAACAGCATAGCTCAAAAATGAAAAACCGTAGAAAGTTGAAACTTGATATTCCGTTTAGGTATTACCATAGGATCTGTCAAAATTTCTCAACCGGAAGTACCACTTTACTAGTTGTTTTTTTTTTTAAGTTTTTGCGATTTTCTCAAAAATGGCTCCGACGATTTTCTTTAAACTTGGTGTATCAACTACAAATACAAAGAGCTACAACTTTTATTTCAAACACATCTCCGGGAAAATTCATTTAAGGGCACTTCCGGGGGAGGGGGTGGGGTTAGGTTTTTCTCTAAAGTTCTATTTCCGTTTATTAGACAATTCTGCCTTTAATAATGTTAATAAGAATTAAATATGTTGTTGAAATTCCAAGTTTGAAAAAAAATCGGATAACAACCGGAAGTGCGTTTATTTTAACACATTACTAAATGATTTCTTCAATTTTTCGCGATTTTTTCAAAAATGGCTCCGACGATTTTCTTGAAATGTCGTACATAAACTAAACATGCAAAGATCTACATCTTTTATTTAAATCATTCCTCTGGAAAAATTCATTTAAGGGCACTTTTATGGGAGGGATAGGGTTATGTTTCTCTGTACAGTACTATGATAGTTGATTATACAATTCTATCATCCAAACAAAATTAATTAGAAATAAATAGATGGCCAAAATTCCAAGTTTTAAGAAAATTTTAAGTAAACCGGAAGTGCGCTTTTACTGAAGTGTTTTTTCAATTTTCGACGAATTTCATTAAATTTGGTACACAAACTATAACATTTGTCAGTTTATAATTTTGAGAACTGGAGTAAGAGAAAGTTGTGTGAGTGTTTCACAGCTGAAGAAAATTCTAGCGAAAATAAAGGCAATATTTGTGGCAGCTGATAGAAGGATCTGCCATAATAGTACTCTATGTCAGATATTGGCTATTATTAATCTATGTCACTCGGTTGTATTACATAAAACAAAAAGAACAATATGCTGTAAATAATTTTTAAAGAAAACTTGAATTACGTTCAAAGAAACAAAAAAAAAAATATCTTAAACAAATATAAAATGTAACGATAAAACTTTTAGAAAATAAAATTAAACCAAAAATAAAAATAAAATAAATAAATAAATAAATAAAAAAACTAACATTAATAATAAGAGAGTTCACATTTCAAACCTACCTGAGACTACCTTAAAGGAGAAATGTCAAGTATTCCTTGTACGTGAGCGGATTAATAATTATAGTTGATAGTCTTTTAAGACTTTTACACTAAAACACACACACACACACACACGTACACACAAAATAATACTAACATGCCATTGTGAAATAAATTTATATTTTATATTTAACGTAAATATAATTTTATTTATTAATATTTAATGTTAATTCACTATAAATTTTTTTTGTTTAAATTGAAATTCATTAGCTTAATTTAATTTATTGTCTTGAAAACTCTATTATTAATTATATAATACAGAAATATATATATATATACTTATTATGTTCAATCATCTTCTTTCTTATTTTTAATGACATAAATATTTACATTATAACTTCATTTACATTAATGAAATTATCTTTAGAATTTATTTATTTTATTTTATTTTTGTTAATTTATAGCTAATAATCATTTAAGTGTTCATATTTTCATATATATCTTCTTTTATAAAATGTGACATAATTATTTTCATACATATTTTCTACCACTTACGGAACCCCCCCCCCTTGTAATAGGCCATATGTTTTGTTTGAATAAGAAAAACAAGTCTAGGATATGATACGTCATACACGACTTCTTCTTAATCCAATTTACATAGTTTTTTTTTTTTTTTTTTTTGGAGGGGGTGAGGGAATATGCACTGCGACCTAAAAGATTTATTGTGCCCTTCACAGCCTCCGATCAGTGTTCTCTAGCTAGAGATCACTTTTGCCCATCACTGGACAGTGAGCTGTGAGAGGCTCCCAGGAAGAGAAATTCTAAGGGAAGAATGCTGGATTCCAACCAAGGACTTCCGCGTTGCAACCGCTACCTAATTAAACCTCTTCCTTAATTTACATAACTATTTTTTTTTTACTTCCTCTTACTCCCCTAGTAAGAGGAAGTATTGTAATCGTGTCAAATTTTCGATATCGAGTTTTCACCGGAAATATCCGTTTTGAGGTCCCCTGAGGCCAAAAAAGTGTTTTTTAGCAAAAATGTTCTCTGTGTGTGTATGTATGTGAACAGCATAGCTCAAAAACGAAAAAAACGTAGAAAGTTGAAACGTGATATTCCGTTTAGCTATTACCATGGCATTTGACAGTGGGTCATCTGTTAAAATTCCTCCACCGGAAGTACCACTTTGCTAGTGTTTTTTTTTTAACTTTTTTGCGTTTTTCTCAAAAATAGCTTCGACTCTGACGGCACGTTATCTGTCAAAAATCCTCAACCGGAAGTACCACTTTACTAGCTGTTTTTTTTTTTTTTACTTTTTTACGTTTTTCTCAAAAATGTGTCTCCGACGATTTTCTTCAAACTTAGTGTGTCAACTCATACATCCAAATAGCTACAACTTTTATTTGAAACATTTCTCTGGGAAAATTCATTTAAGGGCATTTTTGGGGGGATGGGTGGGGTTAGGTTTTCCTCTAAAGTGCTATTTCAGTTTATTAGACACAATTCTGTCATGTAAACAATGTTAATTAGAATTGAATATATTGTTGAAATTGCGAGTTTGAAAAAAATTGGATGACCCGGAAGTGCGTTTACTTTACCACTTTACTAAATGATTTTTTTTTTTTCACTTTTTCGCGATTTTCTCAAAAATGGTTCCGATGATTTTCTTGAAATTTCATATATAAACTAAACATACAAAGATATACTACTTTTATTTAAAACATTTCTCTAGAAAAATTCATTTAAGGGCACTTTTTTTGAGGGAGGGGTGGGGGTATGTTTTTCTCTAAAGTGCTATCATAGTTGATTATATAATTCTTATCATTCAAACAAAATTAATTACAAATAAATAGATGGCCAAAATATCGAGTTTCACAAAAATTAATAAACCGGAAGTGTGCCGTAAAGTGAAAAAATGAAAAAATGAGACGTAGACTGGAAAAGACGTTTTTAACAAGGCAGGATGAAGCAAAACGCTTACTCCCTCCAACTCTCCTAATTTTATCTGAGTTAAATGCTGATAACGATGGGCGGGAGCGTTATCATGTTTGCAGTATAGCTTTATTTCGGTTAATTAAAAATGGGGCACTTTGCTTGTAAGACTTCATAAACCTTATCCAGCTGTTTAATATAAAAATTCAAAATAAATACCTCCTCACCTTTAAACAAACACCTATCTAACGCAACGCTTGAATTTTTTACCGGACCGACCCATGGCCTGTGATTAGGTTATATGGCCTCTGGTATCCACAGCTTATGCTAGTTTGGATTTTGAAGCTAATTTTTGCAAAATATCGATGCACTGTTTATTATGTCATTCTGACAATTCATGAGAATTTAATCTTAGTCTTAAATTCTGGACATTCAGCTTTTTGAAATCGTGGCTTAACGTAGCGTTTGAAGCTCCAACTACGGTAGATAAAGCTTTGGGGGGTCGGCATTCCGATCCTGTTTCATATATCGACTAATTCATCATCAACAACCGAAGGACGACATAATCTTGGCTCATTTTGAAACCAAAATCTTGCCGTTTTTCAGAGGTTCATCCCCTCTCCTACCATTGCACAAATTTCTGCGGCTACCGCCTTTGTGCTTAATTCCAAATAATATCTCAAAAGACTGTGAATCACAATTTTTTCTTTGTGAATCTTGGTTGCAAATTATAATAACAAGGAAGTGGTAAAGACGTTTGGATATAAAATTGAATGAAGGATTGGGTAAAAGTAAACATGTATATAAATTATATAAACAAAAACTAACATGTAGGATTTATTATCTGACTTGTTTTCATGCATAAAAACTTTGGAACAATCTAGTAATCTTTGTTCAAATTTGTAACTGTTTTGTCAAAATATTTTGTAAGGTCGAAATGTAAACCACTTAAGTTAAAAAAACAAAAAACAAAAAAACAATAAACTGAAAGGTGTCAAGAAGGTTTAAAAGCTTACATTACAAATAACCCCTGAAGAAAAAGTTTTGGAGCACTGTAAGTGGAAATCAACTTTCTTCACGAAGTTGATGAACAAGACTCTGACGACGAAGAATATACGAAACTGTTCAGGATTAGTGAAAAGAGCATATTGAGACGGATAAAATCCAGCTTTGTGGAAACCAACTAATGTTTAATTTTGTTTGACATTCCACAATAGTTGGTCCGCCTACTCATGCTCTAAACCCGATTCATTTTTATGTTTGAAAATTTAGTTGTTTTTCTTAGTAGTATATCCTCAGAATATCCCCAAGAAGCTTCCATATTCAATTCCGGTCCCAATAACAACTACCATTGAATTCTTTCTCACTTACCCTATAAGCTAGATGGTATTTACCCAATACAAAGGAGGGAAATCTGAACCCTATGTATCTATGTTATATAACGAACCCTCTTACTATATCCAGCTATTCTACTATATTTCTCTCTTAATCTTCTAACCTTCACCAATATAGCAACCAACCGTCCTATCATACCAACGATACCCGCTTATAACTTCCTACTTCAGCCAAATAAACCTATACTAACATATTTCCCATACTTCCTTCTTCATGGTTATACTTTATTTCTGCTTGTAGCTTACTTTCTTTCCATACATAAACCCCTAACCAAATACTGTCAATATTATTTTTCAATCCAGCTTCCCCGTGTTATTTTCCCATCCTACAGCTTACGTCATATATATATATATATGTACGAAATATATATTGCCTGAAGTTATTGTAGAATAGGGACCAGTAAAGGACCTCTCTAGTAGTGGGGTGAAATCTTTCAACAATTTTTTGTATCCATATAAGATTCGATCTTATTTTTTAGATACAAAAAACTTTTCTAGTTTTTCTATAAAATAATCTAGCCCCTCTATAGCAAAAATTTATTTTAATTTTCAAAATTCGTCATTTCATCATACTTAGCATATTTAGTCTATTCAATTAATAAATAATTTAAAATTTTATAATTAATTTTTTTTTTTGGATTAAATTAGTTTTCTTATTTACGAATAGCACAAGAAATATTACTTTAATCATATAACCGTAAGAGGAAGTATTTTGAATCGTGTTAAATTTTGGAAATAATTTTTCAGGCGGGCTTAACGTCCAACTACCAAATAGGTAGCACCTCTACTTTATTGTTAACATTTTTCATACCAATATAAAATTTAGCAAGTTATACGCGGGACTCGAACTGCTGGCCTTCCACTTACAAGTCCATGCTCATAACCACTATACCAACACCCGCCCCCAAATTTTCGAAATTAATTTATACCCAAAAACAAGTTTTGAGGACACCTAATTATAAAATAACCATGTTATTTTAGCGAATGCTCTCTATGTATGTATATGCGTGTATATATACATAAATTGACATTCCAACAATTTGTATCCACATCGATGATTTCGGTCAGTGTTCGTCAACAAGAATGGTTAAAAATCAATTGTTGAATATGTGGATTGGTCTGCAATGTTGGATAATATCTGGTATTTTATCCATCGTAGCGTGCATTTTTTCTCATTCATCGTTAGAGTAAATTTATCAAGTTCATGTAGAGAGTTTACTGCAACAGAGAGTTCACTGTTATACTTGCGACACTTGTTGGTTTGTTGGTAGTATGTATGTGCGGGGAGGTTATAAGGTTATGTATAATGGAGTTGATGAGGAGAGAAATTGAGATTGATTAATTAGACGAGATATGAAGACACTGTTATGAAATGGCTATAAGCTTACACAAACTGCAATGGACTTGTAATGATTTTATAGAATAAAGGGTTAGAGTAGAGTTATGACACGATGTAATGTATAGTTGAATCTGATAGATAGATGTCTAGATTTCTCACTGGCTTATATACATGTTCTCCCCACTCTCTAGCCTGCTTAAATCAGAGCGTACCAGAGAGAGTCTGTTTTCTCTTGGTCGGGCTTGTGTTCTCTCTCTTGCCGTTACATTATGTTACTATGTGTGTCCGTTTAATTATGATTTATAGTAATATAATAAATTATGATTTATAATAATAGTAAATAATAATAATAGTGTATAATTATTATACACTATTTTCTAATATCTAATCATACGTTATAATAATCTTCCATTTTGTCATTAAACACAAACATATAGTACCATAACCTTATAACCGCCCGCACATTTATACAACCAACAAACTAACAAGTGTGAGTATAACAGAAACATTACGTTGAAGTAAACTCTCTACACGAACTTGGTGAATTTGCTCTGACAATGGATGAAAATCCAAAACCGGTCAGAAACAAAAGGAATTGGTATTTCAATTATTCAAGATTATTCGAAAATCGCTCCAAACATTCTTTTTTAGATATCCCACACACACACACACACACACATATATATATATATATATATATAATCTACATTTTTCTTGGAAAAATGTGATTTTTGAAGGATTCTGTCAAGATGTGAGGTCTGGTTTTCCTCTAAAGGCCACTTCAGTGGTAAATTAAAACTGTAATATTAATAACAGTGCTAGAATTTAAAGTTTGAAGAAGTTAGGTTAAACGGAAATGTAAATTTATTGAATAAGTTCCTGAGTTTCTCTTAATTTACTCGACAAATTTCCTATTTTAAGTTTTGCCGACAAAGGATGCTGCCACACAAGTTAGTTACATTCAAGTAGACCTTTTATCTTTAAAAAAAGAAAGGAAAAAAAAATCCAAGTATATTCTCAAACGCCTGTAAATGTAATAGCTATATAAAAATAATCGTTTTTCAATTAAAAAATAAAAAGAAATCAAATTTTTATTACATTTTATAAATGTTTTATTAATGTTCAAAATATAGCCCATTATGAGTGACTGTTGTAAGCCATCATTCTGACAGCTGTTGGATCCCTCGCTAATACCATTCCTTGGGTTTGAAATCAAATAAAAAAAACCTCCTGCACTCCAATTACAACTTCGGTAAAGTTATTAACTTTTCTCCCAGAAAGAAGTATGAAATGGACCGAAACAAAAAGATGGAGCTAAGCCTGAAGTACAGGGTGGGTATAAAACAAGTTCAATGTCCCCCAAGTTCTTTCATTCTATCTAGTTGATGACAGCAAAAGTCTAAATTCATGGAAAGTCCATCGGAAATGAATTCGTGATGAATTAATTCTTCATAGTTCCAGAGAACGCATAACATCGACTTTTTCTCAAATTTCCTTCTTGCACCCAATTGGAAATACCGTTTGATCGCAATCCAACCATTGAACATCTGTCTCAGGATTTCGCCTGGATATCCACTTTATAGAAGCGCATTTTTTAAGAAAAGTTGACGAGTATATCCATTCTCCTGTGGCGGCCTGTTGAAATGTAAGTTCATGCGGCACTATCTTACAACCGCTTTTTACTTTTCCGTTAATATGAAGATAGTAGCTAACGGTGTCTTTAAAACAGAGATATTTTCCGTGATAGCCTGCTTCTTTTTGTGGTCATTGACCGGATTCGGGCGTTACACAGACAGTGTATCAACTGAATTTGCTCTGGGCAAATCTATGTTATCACACTGTTTTGACGAAAATATCCTGATGATGAGCGAACTCCCCCGACCGGTCGATGACCATAAAAAGAAGCAGGCTATCACGGTAAATATCTCTGATGCTTTCCAGCTCTACAGAACCAATCACAAACAACTGTGGTGTCTTTAAATATTGCCTCAGTTCTGCAGCAAGTGCACGAGTAATTGTGGTTGGATTTGATTCAACAACTTCGCAGCTGTACACGTTTTTTTTTTCAATAGTGACGTAAAATTACTAAATATGTGGATAAGTCCGCATTGCTGGATAACATCTAGTATTTTATCCGTAAATAGCATGCATATTCATTTTGTTGCTGCCCGGTTTCAGATTTTTATCCATCGTCAGAGCAAATTCACCAAGTTCATTTAGAGAGTTCACTTCACCGTAATGTTTCTGTTACACTCACACTTGTTGGTTTGTTGGTTGTATATAACCAATAAGTGTGAGTGTAACAGAAACATTACGTTGAAGTGAACTCTCTAAATGAACTTAGTGAATTTGCTCTGACGATGGATGAAAATCCGAAACCGGTCCAGGAACAAAATAATAAATATGCATGCTATGACGGATAAAATACCAGATAAAATTACAAATATCAACATAGTCTTGGTTTATTTTTTAAAAATAGGCTCACAAATGAACTGTCTATTTGAAAGAAACACTTGACAGAGTCTAAATATTAATATAATATCGTGTTTGGTTCATGTGATTGTTTCAATCATATAAGCTAACTGAAGTTGCTGGTAGACAAAGCTTCAACAGGTTATATACGAAATCTTCGTATCGGATCTCCTAGGGATATTTAATGGAATATGAAAAGTTTGACGTTAATGAATGAGGTTCAATCTTTTTCCCATATTCGTTCTTAAGAATATGAAATGGGTAATTTAAAGTATGAGCTGTAATGGTACCGCAAAGTTAATACAACCACAGCAGAGAGAAGAGAGGCCCGCTCTGGTTAACAGAGACCACTCTCTGACTTAGGCAGGCTAGAGTGGGAGAACCTGTGTATATAAGCCAGTTGGAATCTATCTAGAGATTATCTATCAGATTCAACCATACATCGCATCGTGTCCATATCTCTACTCCCACCTTTTATTCTATCAGTTTCATTATAACAGTGTCTTCATATCTCGTTCATTCAATCAAACCTAATTTCTCTCCTCAACAACTCCATTATTGAGCAGAAACGCTTCGTCAAAAATTTGATTCGATCCCAAACAACTTCGCCTTTACACAGGTATTTAAGCCATTAAAAATTTGTCAAAGAAACTAAAATAAATAAACTCTTTAAACAATTTAAACATCACAAAGCCTTAAACAATAAGATATGTAAATATAAATCTACTTTTAAACAAATTATATAGTATCCTTGGAATAAACATTAAGTTGTTAACACTGTTGGTAATTGTTAAGAGAATGACACTTAAAGTTAATTTTCACCTGAACAAAATAGTCATTAACAGATTCCTTATCTTTATAAATAAATCTTTCTCTCTTCTTTATAGTCAATCTCATTCTCTCGCTCTCTCTCGTAATTTTTAGCCGAGAATGTGTACATAGGTATTTATTTTTCTTTTCTTTATAACTGTAAATAATTCTCACATAAATAAATAACAATTATTTTATTTCTTTAAAAAAAAAATATGTAATTTGCTGTTAACAATTAGTTTAATCACTTATTTTTTTGTTCTTAATAATCAAGTAAATTAGCTTTCAAAAAAATTTAGAACTTTTTGATTATAATCTAAATGTGTTAATAAAATATTTAATTGGATCCATTATGTTAAATTCTGCTTTCCCAAAAAATGAAAATCAAATTAGTTTGTAATATTAGTTAGTATTCCAAAAAAAAAAAACATTACATGAAATTAGCATAAAGCGGAAGTATTGTAATCGTGTCAAATTTTCCAAATTGACTTCTTTACCGGAAATATGTGTTTGTGGTTGACTGTGTACGAAAAAAAGTGTTTCTTCAAACAAACAAACAAAAATCACCTAAAATAATACTTAGTATTCCGTTTAATATAATTAATATATATCGTGACATGAAGTTGATATTTGTTATGATATAACTTGGAGAGACGAAAGATGATTAAAAATATTTTATAACAAAATCAAATAATATAATACGGAGGATTTTTTTTTTTTTAAATCTTGTTGCATTAAAGTCAATGTAAAAAAAAAAAATGAATGTATTATGTATTTGCATGCAAAGAAAAAAAAGTAATCGTGTCAAATTTTCAATAACGAGTTTTCACCGGAAATATCCGTTTTGAGGTCCCCTGAGTTCAAAAAAGTGGTTTTTAGAAATAGTCTGTATGTGTGTCTGTATGTATGTATTTCTGTATGAAATAGCATAGTTCAAAAACGAAAAAACCGTAGAAAGTTCAAACATGATATTCCGTTTAGGTATAACCATGGGATCCGACAATAGGTCAGCAGTCAAAATTCCTCAACCGGAAGTGCCACTTTACAAAAATGGTACTTCTCATATATCCAGCATTCACAAACATAACATAGCTTTTAGAGGCAGCTGGTGACTGCAACTACTAAAAAATATACTCGCAGGTAAAACTGGAGCTCACTACACACTTAAGCACATACGTCAGCAAAAATACCTGTATTTATGTTTTTCTTTTTAAGTCGCTCATCAAGGAAATCTGTAATAGTTTTTTAAGCTTTATATTGAGGAAATCTCAGTGATCCCTGAATGGTGTTGGGATTTTACAATGCATATGCTAGAAGCATTATTATTATTATTATTATTATTTAAATTTAAGGCGCGCCAACATCTATGGTCATTGACGCCAGGAGCCTTCTCAATGCACTGCCAGCCTTCGGACAGTGTTCTCCCGTTACAGACAACACTGTGAGCTGTAGAGGCTCCAGGAAGAAAAAAAATCTAGGGGCAGCACAGCTGATCTAGAACCCAGGTCCTCCGCGAAAGGAGTCCAGTACGCATTATTATTGAGTATGCTTGTGTTAATTAGGGAGTGTATTGCAAGAAGGATGTTTGTACATTTACTATTCAATTCTGCTTCATTAGCGGTTTAAACAAGCATCAAAGAAGTCTAAGGCCCCCATGTTGGTACCGGAATAAAACCTCTCAGCCTACAGCATCCCATTTAAATTCATTTATCTAAGAATTTTGTAAATTCTAAGAAAGTTCTAAGAAGGATTATCCTTTTCCAATACCTTTTCTCCGTACTTCTATATTTCTATCGCAGTGAAGGCGTGTAGAAGATATGTTGAAAAATCTCCAAGATGTCCTCACAAAAATGTCGTACAAGTTCTATTGATTTATATGCTCAACAGAATTCAAATGCCCTCGGTGTCTACCTAAAGCTCTTTAAGGAACCTGTCAGCATAAAAAGCCAATTTTTTGCTCAAACTAATGCAGGCTTCTGACTTTTCTTGGTCAAAACTGCTAATGCTTTCTTGACTTACTCCACATTCTGAGCACTGAGATTTATGGCTCCCATGAAGGACGTTACTGGCCAGGATGTTGGCAATCTGGTTATCATACATACTAGCATGCTCTGGCACCCAGTACAGTGTAACATTATTATTTCTTCCAAATTAATGTATTAGTAGTAGTTGTTGTTGTTGTTGATGCTGCAAACATTTTTTTTTAGGTTTGGTTCTTTAAGTTAAAGGCAGGCTTAATTGACTAAATATTACTCCTGTCAACCTAAATATTACCATGCGTACACCTCTGCTTTGAAGTCGTCGGCTCTAAAGCACTTAGCAAGAAGATTTTTGGTGGATGGCTTCACAATAGAAACATATTGTGTCGTAAAACGTATTATCTATTTTTATCTAAATAAATTTAAGCAAATTAATTCTACGCTTAAAAATTGCCCCCCCCCCCTTGACAAATTATGAGTAGATAAATTTTAAAAATGAATTTGTGCAAACTCAAGCGCTATCTGCCCACTACTTACTATCTCATTCTTAACTCCTACTTCACAGACCGATTCTTCCAAGTAATTCATGGCAATTCTCAACTTTCTATTCATCCCATTCTTGCTGGAGTACCACAAGGAAGTGTTTTAGCTCCCCTGTTCTATACTCTCTACACAACTGACTTACCTTCACATCCCAATACCTCTATTTACATCTTCGCTGACGACACTGCAATGCTTTCCACACATACTGATCCTACCCTAGCAGTTCGCTCTCTACAAACCCACCTGAAAACTTTGGAATCCTGGCTTCAAAAATGGCGAATTTCCAAAGAAGAAATCCAAGTACATAGTCTTTACACTAAAAACGAAATACTCTTGCTTCTGTCTACTTGTATAACTCACTTATTCCCTCAGCTGACCATGTGCGTTACCTTGGACTGTACCTGGACAAGCGACTTATTTGGAATCCACACACAAGACTTAAACGCATTGAACTGAATAATAGATCTAAGCTCCTAAAGAGACTACTCGACCAACGCTCTACAAACTAACACTCTACAATAAAAGACGACTGTATCTACCTCTTTTGCCTCCCCTATGGACTTACGGACTCGAACTTTACGGAACTGCAAAACGATCTAACATTAACAAAATACAGACCCTACAATCTAAGATCCTCCGCCATATCCTAAACGCACCCTTTTTTTTTTGTCAGTAATCTAACTATCCACAATGACCTCAAAATTACATTCGTTTCTGAACTTGTCAAAATTCGTTACAATAGCTTCCATCATAAACTCCTATCACATCCTAAACCTTTAGCTGCAAATTTATCGTCAACGACACTTTCTTCTAATCCTCACAGACGGCTGAGGCACCGTTGGCCATGTGAACAATTGGTCGACTAGTGATGGTTATCACTGGATGACCGTCATTCATGACTATCACGCCATTTGTATATTGTTCATACGTCACATTTATTTGTTGTTCCTTACAGAACAGTTGTAAATATTCGATAAAAAAGTTATAAAAAAAAAAAA